>OLKM01001230.1:75037-77537 GCA_900291075.1 Melanogrammus aeglefinus | reverse complement strand
CTCTATCTCTCTCTCTCTCCCTCCTCTCCCCCTCTCTCTCTCCCTCCCTCCCTCTCATGCTTTATCTCTATCTCTCTCTCTCTCCCTCCTCTCCCCTCTCTCTCTCTCCTCCCTTCCCTCTATGCTTTATTCTCTATCTCTCTCTCTCTCCCTCTCTCCCTCTCCTCTCTACTCCCTCCCTCCCTCTCATGCTTATCTCTCTCTCTCTTCTCTCTCACCTCCCTCCCTCCCTCCTCGCCCTCCCTCTCCTTATCATCCGACCGCCCCCTGCCGCTCTCTCTCTCTCTCTCCCCCTCTAAACATGTCTCTCCGCCCCGTGTTTCCCGGCGCTCCTCTCCGCAGGCACCACCAGTCGACGCTGCTCCCTGGACCACCGGGGCGTGGCCTACTGGGAGCCGCCCAGCTACGCCCGCTGCATCACCAACGAATTCAGATCCTTGCAGCAATCAGTAGGTGCAACGTCGGCTCCACCCGACTCCGCCTCCCGTTTCCCCCGTGTGTCATAAAGTACCGCCCTGAGTGCACCCCCCCCTACCCCTCTAACCCCAACACATCACCCCCCCGTCTACCACCCCAGGCCAGGCTTCATCTCACTGGAGCCGAAGATGAATCGTTTTCAAACGAGGGGATGCAAATTCGACTGCTTATGTTTTGTTAGACTTAACATATTTCACGTGTTTTCTCGTTCTCGTGTATGTTTTTGGTTTTCTGTTTGCTTCATATCAAAGTAGTGCCTGTAGTCTGGACACTGGTATAGACTACAAAAAAACATAGTTTATGCATAATCCCCATGTCTCCATTTCATAGAAGCCAGATTTTGACCACCACAATTACAGTTTCATTTACATCAGCTTAACATATTTCGGCCAACAAAACATCTGCATGCGGGACACATTATTTCAGTCAGAGCTCATATGTAAATGTACTAATATGCAAGGTGGACAAGTTGATGAGGGCGGGGGGGGTTAAAGTTTACGCCTACGCATTGCACTTTATTTATTCTAAATACCCTAAATGTAAATGTATACTCTCACTCACACTGAGTGAAACCTACGTAGAGAGAGAGAGAGAGAGAGAGAGAGAGAGAGAGAGAGAGAGAGAGAGAGAGAGAGGAGAGAGAGAGAGAGAGAGAGAGAGAGCGAGAGGGCGAGAGACTGGAGGGGGGATGAGCGAGAGAGAGAGAGAGCGACCAAGCGAGAGTGCACCCATGCCCCAAGTCTCTGCTGTCTCCCCCCCACCCCCCTCTTCTGGAGGTTCAGGGGCACCTTGCCAAGGGCCAGAGGATGCTGGCCGGGGACGGCATGTCCCAGGTCACCAAGAACCTGCTGGACCTCACCCAGCGGCGCAGCTTCTACGCCGGCGACCTACTGTCCTCCGTGGAGATCCTGCGCAACGTCACCGAGACCTTCAGGCGGGCCCACTACGAGCCCTCCTCCGACGACGTGCAGGTGAGGCCCCCCATCTCCGTCCCGTCCGTCTCCCCCCTCCCTCTCCTCACGGCCCCCTCCCTCCTCCCCCCTCCCTCCCTTCCTCCTCACTGCGACCCCTCCTCCCCCTTACCTTCCCTCCTCTCCCCCTCCCGTCCTCCCCCTCCCTCCCTCACTGGCCCCCTCCAAGACAATTTTTATTTGCTGGCCCGCGCTCAACGTTGTAATTATCAGTGCTGCAACGTAACCTTTTCTGGGTTGTCTAATCATCTGTTTCACACACAAGCAAACTCGTTGGCCTGCTGGGAGCCGTCTCGGAGCAACACTATCTGTTACGTTGTGCGCGGAGAGACGCTGGAGGCCCGAGCGGGGCAGCGGGTTCCACGCTCTGCTGCCCCGGACCATCGGGCAGCGGAGCGCGGAACCCTGTGTACTGTACCGTAGTACTACACAACTACTGTACTGTAATGTACTACTGTACCGTAGTACTACACAACTACTGTACTGTAATGTACTACTGTACCGTAGTACTACACAACTACTGTACTATAATGTACTACTGTACCGTAGTACTACACAACTACTGTACTGTAATGTACTACTGTACCATAGTACTACACAACTACTGTACTATAATGTACTACTGTACCGTAGTACTACACAACTACTGTACTGTAATGTACTACTGTACCGTAGTACTACACAACTACTGTACTGTAATGTACTACTGTACCGTAGTACTACACAACTATGTACTGTTAATACTACTACTGTACGCGTAGTACTACCAACTACTGTACTGTATGTAAACTACTGTACCATAGTACTACACACAAATATGCACTATAATTGTACTACTGTACGTAGTACTACACAACTATCTGTTACTGTAATGTATACTGTACCGTAAGCTACAACAAATACTGTACTGTAAATGTACTACTGTAACGTAGGTACTACACAACTCTGACTGTAATGTACTCTGTACGTAGACTACACAACTACTGTACTGTAATGTACTACCGTACGTTAGTACTACACAACTCCTGTACTGTAATGTACTACTGTACCGT
>OLKM01001230.1:40000-75012 GCA_900291075.1 Melanogrammus aeglefinus | reverse complement strand
CGTAGTACTAACACAATACTGTACTGTAATGTACACTGTGTACGTGAGTAATTACACAACTACTGTACTGTAATGTACTACTGTACCATAGTACTACACAACTACTCGCACTATTATATGTACTACTGTACCGTAGTACTACACAACTATGTACTGTAATGTACTACTGTACCGTAATGCTACACAACTACTCGTCACCTGTAATGTACTTACTTGTACCGTAGTACTACACAACTTCCGTGTACTGTAATGTACTACTGTACCGTAGTACTACACAACTACTGTACTGTAATGTACTACTGTACCGTAGTACTACACAACTACTGTACTGTAATGTACTACTGTACCGTAGTACTACACAACTACTGTACTGTAATGTACTACTGTACCGTAGTACTACACAACTACTGTACTGTAATGTACTACTGTACCGTAGTACTACACAACTACTGTACTGTAATGTACTACTGTACCGTAGTACTACACAACTACTGTACTGTAATGTACTACTGTACCGTAATGCTACACAACTAATGTACTGTAGTTTACTGTAATGTACTACTCTACAACTAGTTTACTGTACTGTACTGTAATGTACTACAAAACTACTGTACTCTAGTGTACTGTACTGTACCGTAGTACTACACAACTACTGTACTGTACTTTAATGTACCATCTGTACCGTAGTACACAACTACTGTACTGTAGTTTACTGTAATGTACTACTGCACCGTAGTACTACCTACCCACCTACTTTACTGTAGTACTTCTGTACTGTGCTGTAGTACTGTGCTGTACTCATTCACTGTAGGGTACGGTATTATTGTATGATCACGCTGTACTGCAGTACTGCATTGCCCTTCTATATACTGTAGTATATACAGTAGAGTTTTTATGTATAAAAACAGGATTATGAATAATATGCAGAATGTCATCACATACTGCACCTCTGTCGTACTCCTGAACACCGTGGTACCGACATCACATGCTTCCACAACAACCAGTTCCCAGTCCGGGATCAGACACCGACACAAACGCAGGTTGCCCTGAGTCGATGCTCCGGTTTTGGGCTACTATTTCCTATCTGCACAGCGACGTACCGTGAATTCAGATACATCTGGATCAACGAATGCGCACAGGTGACGCAGGCGCGAGCCCAGTCCCTTTAGAGTGGTAATCAAACACCCCGACCACCAGACACCAATTCCATCCTCGACTGAACCTATCCCAGAATCAACCGACCAGTTTTTGAGCATGGCCAGGCACACTGGGTGGATTTCCCACCGTATACGATAAGGTCACATGCTTAAAGTTACAGTCGCAGTATTTTTACATTTCTAGCATTGGAAGCAGACGTCGCAGTGTATGCCTGAGTGCGGACTGTCACCGGCAGCGGGCCACTCGGTTGAGTCACGGGGCTGTCTCCAGCCCCCTCAAACCTAAGCTGTTCTGTCTCCCCGCGCTGCGTTCCTCTGCGGTTTTCTGATCCTCTTTATGTCAATAGGATGAGGGAGATTATGTCCGGGCCCCGCCTCCATCTCCCGACAAGACCACTTGCGTCTTCGGAGGGCTGCTTCATGTTTAAACACGTGTTGCGGCCGAGTGTACAGCTATATAGACACATATATATGAATATATCTAGAGAAACGTTCAATAGAATGAATCTATATGTATAGAAGTATACACGCACGTGTGTGTCTGTGTGTTTGTGGGGGTGAGACGGCCGCAATGTGCGTGTGTATTGTGTGCGCGTGTCTGCGTGCAGGGAAGTGTGAATGTGCGCACATATAGAACGGATCGGTAGACACACATTTTTTTTTTAATGCAAGCGCAAGCGAAATCGAAAAAAAATAAAAAATGTCCGACGCAACAACTCTTCACACAATCTCTCATCTTCCTGTTCTTCCAAAGGCGGGAGAAGCGAGGGGTGAGGTGGTGATGAAAGAAGCGTCTGCAGCTAGCGTAGCATAGAGGTCGCAACGGCGTGATTGGACAGACAGCTGCAGCCCGGCGACGCACAGCCCTCTCTCTCTCTCCCTCTCTCCCTCCCTCCTTCACTCCCTCCTTCACTCCCTCTCTCTCCCTCCCTCCCTCCTTCACTCCCTCTCCCTCTCTCTCTCTCCCTCCCTCCCTCCTTCACTCCCTCTCTCTCCCTCCCTCTCTCTCTCTCTCTCTCTCCCTCCCTCACATCCTCTCTCTCGCTCCCTCATGCTGTCGATCCCTCATGCTGCCGATCCCTCCCCCTCGTCCTTCCCTCCCTCCCTCCATCTCCCTCCCTTTATGTCTCCCTCCCTCCCTCTCCCTCACTTTATGTCTCCCTCCCTCCCTCGCTCTCCCTCCCTTTATGTCTCCCTCCCTACATTTCTCTATCCAACCTTCCTGCCCTTTCTCCCTCTCTCCCTCCCTCTATTTGGACCTCTGTTCCTCTCGTCGTCTCCCTCTCGTCTCTCTGTCTCCCTCGCGCCTCTCTGTCTCCCTCTTGTCTCTCTGTCTCCCTCTCGTCTCTCTCTCTTGCCTCTCTGTCTCCCTCTTGTCTCTCTGTCTCCCTCTTGTCTCTCTGTCTCCCTCTCGTCTCTCTGTCTCCCTCTCGTCTCTCTGTCTCCCTCTGTCTCCCTCTCGTCTGTCTGTCTCTCTCTCTGTCACCATCTCTGTCTCCCTCTCGTCTCTGTCTCCCTCTCGTCTGTCTGTCTGTCTGTCTCTCACTCCCTCTCGTCTCTCCGTCTCTCTCTCTGTCCCTCTCTCTCCTTTCCTCCATCCCAACCCCCTGTCTCTCCCTCCCTCCCTCCCTCCCTCCCTCCCTCCCCTTGTCTGGGTCTCTGCGCTAATGCAGTGTTAAAGTGGACACATTACCACCAGAGGGAGCATCAGCATTCAAGTAGAAAACAAGCGCGCCTGTGTCAAGAGAGAGAGAGGGAGAGACGCAGAGACAGAGAGAGAAGGAGAGAGGGAGACAGAGCGATAGAGATAGAGCCAGAGCCAGGGACAGAGCGATGGAGATAGAGCTAGAGACAGAGAGAGAAGGAGAGAGGGAGACAGAGCGATAGAGATAGAGCCAGAGCCAGAGCCAGAGACAGAGAGAGAATGAGAGAGGGAGACAGAGCGATAGAGATAGAGATAGAGAGAGAAGGAGAGGGAAGGAGAGATAGGATGATGAAGAGAGAGAGAGAGAAAGAGGATTGGAGAGAGAGTGATGATCAAAGAAAGAAATGGAGAGAGTGATGGATGGAGAGAGAGCGATACTGATGGAGAGAGATACTGATGGAGAGAGAGAGAGAGAGATAGATGGAGAGAGAGAGAGATAGATGGAGAGAGAGAGAGATAGATGGAGAGAGAGAGACGGATGGAGCGAGAGATGGATGGAGCGAGAGACGGATGGAGCGAGAGATAGAGAGAAAACGTTGGTGAGAGAGAATGAGATTGGAGAGAGGGATGGATGGAGATAGCGAGACGGAGAAAGCGCGAGAGACCTCCCACCACCAACACGACCCCCGGCCACCCCACCACCTTTCGGCCTCCCCACCACCACCACCCCGCCTCCCCACCACCCACCCCCCCCCCCTCTCAGGCCCCCAGCAGCAGACCAGATGAAATAACAAGGCCAAAGATTCAGACAGGCAGTCTTCTATTACTACTGCAGGCGTACACCTCCAGCATCCACTCCCACTCCCCCCTCCCTCCAGCCGCAAACCCCTCATCCTCATCCACTAATCCCCCCCCCCCCCCTCTCAGCCCCCCTATAGCCCCCTGTTGCTGCAACAGACAATCCACACAGCAACTCCACCATTCCCTTTCATGTACCTGTTTCCACACACACACACACACACACACACACACACACACACACACACACACACACACACACACACACACACACACACACACACACACACACACACACACACACACACACACACACACACACAGTGCCACCTCCCCCCCCCCCCCGCCTCTCTGATTGCAGTGTTGCGGTGTGTTGGCATTAGGTGTTCGCTGCAAGCCTCAGGGGTGCAAGATGCAATGTGTGTGTGGGTGATTGTGTGTATGGGGGTGATTGTGAGAGTGTGTGTGTGTGTGCGTGCGTGCGTGCGTGCGTGTGTAGGTGTGTCGTAGTGAAGGATTCTCTGCTCACAAGAGTTCCATCATGTTTTATGTTTTTTGCCGACACTGAGGTTTTGCAGCGGACTCATGTTTAGTCCGTGGTGGGGTGCATGGGGAGAGTGCTGTAATAAAGGTCATGTTTAATCACTATGCTGAGGGACGTTTTTGGGGTGACGATCACGGAAGATATCGGAATCACGATTATTTTGGTCAATAATGTAATCACGACTATTCAAGCTATTATTTTTTGAGTTTGAAAACATGATGCCGTTATTCAGCATTTCTCTCCAAAGAAATATCTGGTTACACTTTGTAACTGAGACCTTTGAAGTCTCCCCTTTAGAAAATACACCAAATGTTCAAAATAGAAAATGTTCAAATAGAAAATAAAGTACAAATATGTATCCAGCAATTATATTAGTTTGGAGATTTGACCAAAACATTTTGGATCAATTGCACAGCCCTAGTTAGGATGTGCTGCTGGAAGTTTTTAAACAGGGCCGAAAGAATGAGCGGGGTCTCTCTGCGATTCTAGTGTTTTAACACCGTACACGTGCGTCATGCGGTGGGTTAAACATCCTCTCTTTTCTTCTCGTCCCCACAGAATTTCTTTCAAATCATCAGCAACCTTCTGGAGGAGGAGAACAAGGAGAAATGGGAGGACGCCCAACAGGTAAGCACAGTCTCCCGGTCAAGCGACTCAAGTGAGCGTTGTGTGTCCCACATCTAAAGAAATGCTATTAGTCACATCTCATCACATTAGGGCTCAGGTGCAGCGGCGCTCAGAGAGCAATTGCTCTGAGAGGGTCTGTGACGTCTCTGTGGTCCGGGAGGTGCAGTACCTCGACTGGCCACAGGGTGGCAACAGCAATGCCGCACATAATTATGTCCACGCGTTGTCATTGCTCCTATGGCTCCAGCAATTACATGCTTGTATCCAGCTGACTCACGGACCGAGGCAAAGAAGGTAGTTTGGACGCCTGCATGTTTTTTGAAATCGCTTTAAATTTTACGGAACGAAACCCTTTAGGTTATGTGAGTGCAGTGTGGTTCCAATTGCATGCAAAGACATTTGTTTGCCATTACTATTACAGCACGCACATCTCCCCCTTTGCTTTTAAGGGGATTTAAGGAGCAGTCATTTAGTCCTAAACACACGGGGTTATAATGCAAATTAGTATACGATAGGCCTAGATGATCTTTTTAATATCTCACCAAGAAATAAAAATAATACACAGGGCCAAACCCCTAAAGGAAGCCAGCAGCTTTTATTCATGAAAAGAAAGATTCCTCTTTTGTTGCATTGTAAAAAAAAAAGTTTCATGATTAATCCTCTAAAATAAAGCTCTTAACGCCATTCTTTTGCAAACGATCGGATGGTTTACTTTTCAAATGAGACAGACAGCCGTAAGAGAGTAACATTCATCAGTCCTGTTTACGTCGTAGCTCTGTGCGATGCCCTTCAAACGAGCCATTAGCCAGCCCTGCCAAGCTGTGCCAGGAGCGCGGCTACATGCTCTGCGGGCCACAATTAGCCATGTTGTCGCACAAACCCGCGTTGGGCTGCTTATCGATCCGCCCGCTCTGCGACCTGCTAATAAGGATGCATTTCAGAGCCCCGGCAGTCTGCTGTCACAGAGAGCAGAAAAACTATCTGAGCTGGGATCTGAAAAGTAACCTTTCCGCCGATCCGAGTTAATTAATGGGAACAATGGACAAAAAAGTGGCAGGGAAAGGGCAAGGAAAGCTAAAAAGAAGCAAGAAACGAAACAAACAGGTACCCGTGTGTGTGTGTGTGTGTGTGTGTGTGTGTGTGTGTGTGTGTGTGTGTGTGTGTGTGTGTGTGTGTGTGTGTGTGTGTGTGTGTGTGTGTGTGTGTGTGTGTGTGTGTGTGTGTGTGTGTGTGTGTTCTTCTTGGCTTTGAAGGATGTCAGTCAGACACAGAGAGCCTTGTTACTGAAGAGGTGGGCACAGACTTTGAAGGTGACACCAGACTCGTCCGGGAGCCAGTGGAGATGGATGACAGTGGGGTGGGTCTATGTGGGGGCTGGCTGGCTGGCTGTGGGGGGGTGGGGGGGGGGGGGGGGGGGGGGGGGGGGGCTGTGTGTGTGTGTCTGAGATAAAGGCCATCTCGTTGACATAGCTAATGTCTAAACAAGATGACACAGTTGTGGGTTTCTTTGAGGGAGGTGGCCATGTAGCAACCAGCCGGATAGGCGGGCATGGATGGATGCATGGAAGTCTGGATGGATGCATAGATTAATGCTTGGATGAATGGATGGATGCATGGGCCGATGATGGACAAATGGATGAAAGAATGGATGCACGCATGGATGAATGGATTCATGCGTGGACGAATGGACGGATGAACGCATTGGACGGACGGAGGTCGTCACGAACGGACGGACGGACGGACGCGAGTGGTGGACGTACGGACAGACTGCGGACTGACGGGCGCCAGCGTGTGCTGTGATGAGGACCGTAGGGGGGGGTCCTTGAGTGGCGCGGGCAGCCTCGGTCCCAGTCAGTCAGCGCGGCTGTCGGTCGCCGCCGCGGCAGCAGCAGCGCCCGATGCCGGCCGCAGACACGCTGAATTAGAGACGCCACTTCAGCCGCCCCTGACGGAGCCCGGGGCAGACGTGACATTTTATTAATCCCGCCCGCTAATTGTCCTACGGTGTGGTAATGGGCTATCGCAGCCCCGTTTGGCCCCCTCACAAGCAAACACACTCTCGCACGCCTGAAGTGGTCACTCGAACAACGCGCGGGTGCCGGCTAAACACGCGGCGCGCTTGTTTATTTATCTTTCTGAGGGGGCTAATG
The DNA here is from genome assembly GCA_900291075.1 of Melanogrammus aeglefinus. Taxonomy (NCBI): domain Eukaryota; kingdom Metazoa; phylum Chordata; class Actinopteri; order Gadiformes; family Gadidae; genus Melanogrammus; species Melanogrammus aeglefinus. The sequence goes on along the minus strand of OLKM01001230.1, from coordinate 68,091 downwards.
GGCAATGGAGGGGAATGCATTTGGTCCTCCTCCTCGGCGCTCTCTCTCTCTCTCTCTCTCTCTCTCTCTCTCTCTCTCTCTCTCTCTCTCTCTCTCTCTCTCTCTCCTCTCTCCTCTCTCTCTCTCTCTCTCTCTCTCTCTCTCTCTCTCTCTCTCTCTCTCTCTCTCTCTCTCTCTCTCTCGTCGTTACGGACGAAGGAGACGACAAAACGTGTTCAGCTCCGGTACCGTCACTGCGGCCATTTCCCCCGCGCCGCCTGCCTGCCTGCCTGCCTGCACATCCCGGGGTTGCCATGGATACCAGCAGAGTGAGCCAGCGTGACTGCGCTGAGTGCGTCAGACATGCCGGAAGGGATGAACTGATGTGCTTTTCCCTCTCTCTCTCTCTCTCTCTCTCTCTCTCTCTCTCCCTCTCTCTCTCTCTCTCTCTCTCTCTCTCTCTCTCTCTCTCTCTCTCTCTCTCTCTCTCTCTCTCTCTCTCTCTCTCTCTCTCTCTCTCTCTCTCTCTCTCTCTCTCTCTCTCTCTCTCTCTCTCTCTCTCTCTCTCTCTCTCTCTCTCTCTCTCTCTCTCTCTCTCTCTCTCTCTCTCTCTCTCTCTCTCTCGCCCCCTCCCCTCCCCGACTACAGCTCTCGCTCTGCTGTGTCAGAGACTCTTAACTTCAGCCCTGCTGATCCGCTTAGTCCCGTCTCATGTGCAGGCATGCGCAAACACACACACACACAAACACACACACACACACACACACACACGCACATACACACACAAACGCACGTACACAAACACCCAAAGGTGTCGCTGGGAGAAACTGAAGAAATATCGACCTGCTTTTGGTTCTGTGTGATGGTGGAATAACAAAAAGGTGTGAATTGGCCCAATTTGACAGTTCAGGAAGGGTCATGTGTGGTCTGTGCGAGCGTTGAGTGTCAACGATTGTCACTGATGGCATGCACGCTACTGGCCAGCGCTAGCAGTTTGTATCTTGCAGACTTTCTGATGCCTTGTTGCCCTAGCAACATGCCGCAGCAATAGACTCGCCTGGTCAATGCATATGACATAAGAATAATGTTATAAGAATAATAAGCATTTAGTTAACACATACATGAATTAGAACATAGTTAATTAATAATGAACTCACCATTAAAAAAAAACATTGATATACATTTGTAGGTGATAATATGTTAAGGAGGACCTATTTCACTACCAGGTGTTATGTTGACTGCAATCCAAATCGACCCTCTAGTGACATCACAAGTGGGAGTGTCCACCCCAATGCATGATGGATGAACCAGGGGGCCAGATGGTACCGTCCACTGGGTGGGCTGGGAGGCCGATCCATCCACAGCACTTCATCATCACCAACGGCTTATACGTGACATAGATAAAGTGTTACCGTAATAAGATCGGAAAAATGATAGAGGACATACAGGTTTTTAACATGAACACGATGTGCCCTTCTACTTTATCATATCCTAATGGAAACGTTAAGGTTATGCGACATAACTCCCGCCGGTTTAAATGGAGATATAATAAAACCTGGAATGGATGTATAACCAGCGAGCGAGGGGAGCCTCGTGTTGACTATGTCAACGTGTGCTGACTATGTCAACGGTGCGCGCTGACAAATGCCAGCGCGCACCGGGGCGGCAGCACCAATGTTACACCACCCTATCCGGCTGGCTTGTCGACATCAGTCCCCAACCCCATCCTTTCGCTCCGTCAAGGTCCTCTGCAGAACCGACACCCGCTTTGGAGAACACGTCTCATTTCCATGTCATGCATGCTGAACCCCGCTTGCCTTTTTTGTGTCGGCATCCCCCCCCCAAAAAAAATACCACCCTGATCCTCTGGCTCTAGAGAGGGGGGACGCCAGGCCCGGCTCAGTGTGCCGTGTCCGAGTTAAAAGGACACAACTGGGGCCCCCCCCTGGAGCCCAGCGATTAGATCTGACCCATCGCCCAAAGACACGGCGCCAGGATCGCCGTCCAATCTCTTGAAGGTCAATTATCAGATTAAAGTGCCTTTGGCATATTGGCTTGGAGGCGAGCTCACCGCTAACGGGCATAGCAGAGCGCTTGGCCCGAGACAAAGCCCACTCCGCGGAGCTAAGGGTCGCTCCCCTGCACAGACGCTGACACAATTACCGTTCTCGGGGAACAGTAACCCGGCCCGCTGTGGGCCGGTCTGCGACAGCCCCGCTGGCGTTAATAAGAGCGGAAGAATAGCCGCGCACAGCCATACCTGCTGTGTGTTGACTTCATGGTCGCGTCTCACTCTTAGAACAGTGAAATGTCGCGTTGATTGCCGGCCGACGGTTTTATCAGTGTAAATCACTCTGAGGTGTTACACTGTGTCCGCGAGGCCGGTCTGTACGCTGGTATTACATTTCGTGAAGTGTGCACACGCGCTGGAGTTTGCGCTGCTCGAGGAGCCGGTGTTTGTGTGTTTGTGCAATCATTGCACCGAGATGACGAATAACTCCATTTTTCCCCCCGGCCTGCCTGTCTTGTCTCTAGATTTATCCGGGTGCGGTGGAGCTAATGCAGGTCATAGAGGAATTCATCCACATCGTTGGACTGGGAATGAAGGATTTCCACAACGCCTATTTGATGACTGGGAACTTGGGTAAGAAACTGTACGACTGCTGCTACACTCTCCTCTCCTCCTATCCCTCAGACCTCGCGGGCATGGCTGTTTGTCATTTTTGTCTCGCTCACTCACACAGACAAGTAATCTCAGCATGCTGGGCCCCCCACTCTCGCCCCCATTACCTCCGACATCGGTGAATTAGGGTAAACGCTGCAGTATAAGGGAGTGGAATGGCTGTAGATCAATGATGGCAATTAAAATGGAGCTTGTGCTCTTAATGTGTTAATCCCACCAAAGGAGCCCACCTCCAATCCAATATCAATGGTGTGTGTGTGTGTGTGTGTGTGTGTGTGTGTGTGTGTGTGTGTGTGTGTGTGTGTGTGTGTGTGTGTGTGTGTGTGTGTGTGTGTGTGTGTGTGTGTCATAATAAGCCATGCGGGAGGATTGACCCGAGCGGATGCAGGAAAACAAATTCTACGATTGGTTTTTTGGAACGGCCGATGTAGGCATATACAAAAGTATAAATACCCCTGGTTAAAACTCAGCTCAGTTAACTTTAAATGTGTCCTCCATTGCACATTATAGTCGAGTGATGGTATAAAACTCGAAGCATGAAGTGCAGTTTCAAGAGAAGAGAGTTATTAAGCAACCCGACGTCACATTTTATTTCCCATCTACGAAGAAAAGAAGAATGAACCAAAAACAGGGCAAGAAGAGGTATGAAGGACAATTTCCTCGGTTGGACAAGAATTGTACTTCATATTAATACTTAAATTAGTTCATATTAGAACTAGTGTATATGTCAATGTTTGCCAGCCATCGGGACAAGCCTAGCGTATCATGGTGGAATTCCATCTCTTGATGTAATGTACAATTTTAAGGTTGAGTAATTGTGATAAGAATGCAGTAATACATGTTTGTGCGGTTTTTAAAAATGTCCCATCGCCTCGGCCAAGTTTTGATTGGCAATATATATCTGAAAGCACATTCAGCAAATTGGGCGCCATTAGAAATATTGTTTGTCAGTCGAAGGATGATCAATCAAACAAAATAAATTGGCTTTTTAATTGGAATTCATGAGCGTCGGTTAACTTTGCACTCTGCACACAGAACGATCCTGCCAACATAGATGCTGACCGCTGTTTGGGCTCCTACATTATGGCTGTCCTTCTAGAATGTGTCCAAGTATAGGTTTTTCCCCCGACATATTTCTTCTTTCTAATGTTCTCGAGGGGCCTTTTAGTTTTCTTTCGGCGGGCCCCTTGGATGAGCCGTGGTCTCGGTGGCATTCCAATCCTTACTCATCCACAAAGTGGGTCTGGCCGCCGTGTAATAAACCAGCCCTTGTACTGTACTTATTCATGCAGGAGCCTGTGCTGAGGGGACAGTAGGCCATCTCCCCCCCCCCCCTGAGGATCAGCGCTTCCAACCGTCCCTCTCAGAGATACGAGAGCCAACCCCTTGACCCATTTTCTTTGCAAAGAACACCCAAATTCATTCCGATGCTCAATTCCCTGCAGATGATTTTTGTTTTATTTCCACAATGAGTGCAATTGATTGAGTGGAGTTGATCTCAACTGCGGTTGCAAGGTTTTCGTATTTTTTGGAACCAAAATGTCATTGACATTTTGAAGCGCCGTCTCATTGTTCAAGCGACGGGTAAAGGTTTTTTTGTTGTAGTCAATGACACAGATATGCACTCTAAGGGAGAATCTCCCTTCCGTTAAACGTGAAGGACATGGGGAGAACACATCTGTCTTCCTTTATCCCCGGGATGCTCGATAAAACGATCGCAAGATAAACAGTCCTCCTGCTCAATAAGTATTATGACAGAAAGAATACAAACTCCTGCCCAGTGCCTTCTGTGCATACAAATCCCGCTTCACCATCAGTGAACACTGATGTTTCCGGAACAAAATGTGATGTCCAAATGAAATATAGAGAGGGAATCTGCTCACAGCAACGTGATGATGTGATGATAGCATCAAGCGGGAGAAAAGCTTTGTCCCCTTTCACTAGTTTCCTTAGAACGTCCTGCAGTAAAAAAAAAAAGATTTACGCCTCAAATCACGGCAGTCACGTAGATACCACAAAACAACACCCGTAAAACCTCAAGGAGCTAAATCATAATATTTGGTTATTACGTTAAAAGCACATGCTCCTTAACCCCGACTTTTCTCTGTTTTATAGTATTATAAATACACGTCGTTTAAATCTGTAAAAGTGTTGGTCGATAAGGGGAAATTCCACCGTAGAACACAGGGGCCGATGTTCCCACTTTGATTAGAGGAATGGAGAGTAATGCGAGAATGCTCTGGCCAGAGCCAAGTGGAAGGCATCTGGCTGAGTAAGATATTGCAGCATCATTTTGTCGCAAATTTATGGCCAACCCTTGACACACGAGCACATAAATACCGGCTGTCACCAAAGAATCGTCTCCTGTCCTCCTGCATTTTAGTCAAATAACCTTGATTGAAAAAGCCGTCCCGCTCCAGCAACTTTGGCCTTCTCGTTACGCGCCAATGTCGGGTGAACAGCAGGGGAGGCTTGTAATGGGTGGAAGAAGTGACTGTAAGGCTATGTGTGGTTTGTCATTGGAGTAGACCGGGTATCAAAGGCTATCCCGGCCACGCATGCTGATACACGTACTGTTTTAGCCCACATAGAGGGCAGTTAAAAAAGTAAGGTGGTTGTTCCTTTCAAACCCCAAATCCACAGTCTACCTGCAGGTATCCATTGCAAACAATGCAAGTCATTTTGCCTCGAAACAACTGCTAAAATACAAGCTACGGCTAAGAATGGGGACATGTTAAGAGTAAGGAAAACCTTCGCTTTCCTGGTGGCGTTGGAACCTTTGTTGTGGCTTCACGTGAGCTTTTTTCGCCTCTCTGTGAAAGGTAAATTCCTGTTTACCTGCAGATTTAGCGAGTGTCCTGACCGAACGACTTTACAGTCCCTCTTCACGTTTCACAGAGTGCCACTCAACTGATAGCCTTTCCCCAACCCCGGTTCCCAACATCTGGTCGGCCACCTACTGTCTCAGCAACTGGCGGGAGTCATATTGCTTTGGGATTTCATGCCTGCTGTTGTTATCAGCCCAAACCAACACACACACACACATGTATATGAATGCTCTCACACACACACACACACACACACACACACACACACACACACACACACACACACACACACACACACACACACACACACACACACACACACACACACACACACACACACACACACACACACACACACACACACACAAGCAGAGGAGCCTGCCTTGTCCATTGTTCACAGTATTCCACGCGGTGTCTTGCCAGGTTTCAGATTGTTGTTTAATGGAAGAGCAGGAGGACCAACCCTACTTTGGCATCAAGGGTGGGATTAGCCTCCTGTCCTCCCCCTTGCAGCAGATCCACCTGACGGGGATTTGACGAGAGACACTTTAGAGAACATTTCAGGATAGCTTTATCCCCCTCTACCCAACACTCAGCCCCCCTTTTGTAACGCAGAGTGCTCCCTTTCAATTGATCCCGGAATTTTCCATGCCATTGCCTCATGGATCGCCTCTTTACGGCAACATGACACAGGGAGGCAGAAAGCATGGAGCGGTGATTAGGGATGTTACGGGGCTGCGCACTACCGGTCGCTTAGCATCTCCTTGGCGTTGTGATGACTGCTAGCAGATCACAGAGGGCTTAGGTGCACACACACACCTTTCAGACAGGCGACAGACTGGGAATGGGGTCGGATTTGGGAAGACTCGACACCAGTGTATCTAAACCTCTTACAGTTGTTCTTGATTGACAGAATACACACGTGTGATACACGTGTGCATATGTTGTTCCATTGAGGCATGAAAGTCGTCGAAAGAGAGATGTCAAAGAAGGAGTTGCTCATTCACGTCATGGTGGCACTAATTTCTCTCTCTCTTTACGTACGCAGTCGCCAGCATCCAGAGACTTCCTGCGGTCTCGGTGATGACCGACATCAACTTCCCCATGAAGGGTCGTAAAGGCATGGTTGACTGGGCCAGGAACTCTGAAGATAAAGTGGTGATCCCAAAGGGCCTCTTTGTTTCGCCGTCAGCAGGTAATGTGTCTCGATACTGCCCACCACCAGATAATTCCAAGGTGTGCTCAGACACACCCTTCTGAGCGAAGCACCACAGAGATGTAGAAATCTATCACGGCTGACCCATTGGATGTGATATAGGACACACGGTTGTTTGTGTATTTAGGAAGGAGGGAAAATAAGGCCATTTTATGTTATGATTGCTAACATTGCTGTCTTGCAAGTTCTATATGTATTGTCCAGTTAGAGAACATAGCGAAACATAAAATACAGTGAATAAAGTAATTAGTATCTAACCAGATTTCTACATAAGTCAAAAACATGTCAGAAAGACCACAATGTAAGATAGTGTAAAATAGAATGCAAATTATTTAAAGACTTTAAAATTAGTAGTCACCACAGTGAGGCCCCCTGTTGGTACAGGACCCCGGTGGTGGCTCGAGTTGGCCTGTTTCGATCGTCGCAGTTTTCGATTGACTCAGCGCTTCCCGGGTTATTTTTAAAAACCGCCGCGTCAGCAGAGGATACTGCCATTCTAATTCCAGACAATTTGGTTCATTAAGATAACGGAATGAGGCATTGATTTGCGCGGGACTCCTGCCGCCTGGATCCTACACATTATTTTACACATCAAGAGCAGCATATTCAAAGGATGGGGGGGGGGGGATCAGCACTTCTGCAAAAGCAGTGGGCAAAATCTAATTGCAGTGGAACCATTTTCCTGGAATGTTTCGGAAAACCTTGGTTAACTTTCATTAAGTTATTGGTGGAAAATTAAGACTGTGCGATATGGTCCTCAGTTAAATATTTCCTTTCACACTTAATTAACTAACATAACGTGTAATTACAAGTTTGTGATATTGCACATGAGTGTAAATTCCACTAACGCAGTGTAATGATAATCCGTTATGTGACAATTAATTCAATAATGTGGCAGCTGTTCCAAAAGGCTGATGATATTGTGATATTTACTGCAATACAAAACAAACCATGTCTATAGCGTGGTTATAAGACCAAATGTGGAGGCATCACAGATACAAAAAGAACAATGTATTCCTGTGTGTTCCTAGGAGACATGGATGGATCCCCAGTCTTTATTTTAGGAACAGTCCTTTACAAGACCCTCGGACTCATGCTGCCTTCACCAAAGTACGTGCTTCTCCATTTTATATTGTGCCATGTCTCTATGATGTACTAGAAATGGTTTACTCTTGGAAGCACTGCGGTAGAGCGTTTATAGCAAAGAGTTAAAAAAAAATGACAAGATGTCAGCACTGCACTTCTTTAGCCAACGATTTTGTCCGGAGCAACTTGTGAAGTGAATCGAAGAACATTCAAAGCTTGCGATCAATATTGAAGTGACTAGGACGTAAAGTGGCCCAAGAAGTTTTCAGACTCCAATCAACCTGATATTAGTGGAGAATATCTGTAGACATCAAAGTGCTTGTACAGAGACTAGCATCAAAAGGTTACAGCAGTGCTAATAGGCAGCAGATGTGATAGGAAAGTGGAGATGAAATCTAGAAGAAAAAATAATCCTATGTAACGACCACAACAGCAATTTATAAAACAGCCTCAACGCATATTTGGCTGACCCTTTTTCTCATTGACATCCCGTCCTTTATTGGACACGATTTAATTGCATATGTGAGCTCCACAAATTACTCCTCTAGTTAATTTGTTCGCTTGGAGGGAACCCTTATTTATTTAGTAAGATGACTGATGTTCGCTTTTTATGTTGCAAAGTATTGATTCAATATTCTACAAAGATATTTTTTGAAAAGCAAAGAAAAAAACCCCATTTCAGTTAGGTCGATTTCTTATTTCACGTCTTAAGCTTTCTCTTGTTTTACCTTTTTATAGCGTTAGTATACCTTTTTTGGTAGTTAATTCCATATGCCAGTTCTTTGGCCTGTTCCACAGATGTCTGGCCTTTGTATTTTCACCATCTCTCTCTCTCTCTCTCTCTTCTCTCTCTCTCTCTCTGCGTTAGTATACCTTTTTGGTAGTTAATTCCATATGCCTGTTCTTTGGCCTGTTCCACAGATGTCTGGCCTTTGTATTTTCACCATATCTTTCCCTCTCTCTCTCTCTCTCTCTCTCTGTAACGCAGGAACCACACGGTTGTGAACTCCAAGATAATTGCGGTGACCGTGAGGCCAGAGCCCAGAGTCACAAGCACTCACTTGGAAATCGAGCTTGCGCATCTGGCAAACGTAAGAGCTCTCCGACACCGACAGACAATCAGAGGGGTGCCATCTTAGGTCCTTATGTTCTCGTCTTCAAGTGCCTTGTTACAACTGGGTAAAGGTTTGACAAACGACTCAAGTGAGAGTTAATCTTCCATTTGTCAACAACACAATGGCAGTTAATTAGCTTGATAATTAAATTGCAGGCACCCTATGTCGGGGGGGGGGACAACAACGCAATATCGGCGGATAATTAGAGGGACAGCCAATTTATGACCAGGGCTCTCTGGAACTTGTGCACGGGCGGTCGGTGTTGCGATGCACATTTAGTTTAGAAGTGTCTGGGCATATCTCACCCTTATTCTTTCTCTCTCCCTCTTCATGCATGTGCATTGCATTAAAACAGACTGTAAATATGCAGAAGGCCACACAGCATCAAACAGAACTGCTGCCACAAATCCTACATGCCTTTTTTATACATTTGGCTATTTATAAAGGGCTTACTTACATCATGTAAGTGGAAATCAAGGATTATAACTCTGTCCATTATAATAATAATAATAATAATAATAATAATAATAATAATAACAATAATAATAATAATAATAACAATAATAATAATAGAGATGAGGATGAGGATGATAGTGAAGATGGTGATTTAATGACGAGGACGATGAGAAAGATGAAGATGATGAGGATGACGGTTATGATCAGTGGATTGTCTAACACATGTATTTTTTTGGTATATTTCAGGGGACCTTCAATCCGTACTGTGCATTATGGGATAGCAGTATCATGTAAGTGAGCATGGAGTTTGGCTAACAAAAAAAACCGCAACATTCACTCTTGCGTTGTGTCTCACTGTTTGTTCGGCATTTCAGATGTGAACATATTTAGCCAACTAAAAGCTGTACCATTTTCATGAATCATAAGCTTTTATTAAGTGCTTTCCAATATATATTTTTTTTCTGGGAAATCAGACAATTCATCTTCCTCGCCAATTTGCTCTGTGTTGTCGACCTGTTGAGATGACACTAAGAACATCCGGTACTCGGCTTGCAACTGTTCAATACAGAGGGAAACACTTTCCCATCCGTATTTATTACTACCGACAAATTGTTGTTTTGGTTAGTGATTTTCTCATCTTTCAACAAACACAAAGTGACCACTGCTGTTTCTACTTTGTTGTGGAACTGTTCAAAACCATTTTAATGCAAGGTTTGATGTTTTCATATGTCGATCCAATCCATTACTGCAAAGTGTTACGATTGCCTGTGTTGATTCTCCACCACGTTTGTGAATCATTATTGTAGAAAGCGGTATAAGTATCAATATAGCTGCTCTTGTATTGCTATACTTTGGATAACCCCATATTGATAAAAAAAATAAAATAAACCAAAAGGAAACAAGCCACATTCATGCAGTAGCAGTAGTAGACCCAAGCTGTGTGGGTCATACGGTTTGATATTGGATATAGGTGATTGTGATTAGCCACACAAAAAAGAACATAGATCTAATGGTGATCTCTCTTTGAGTTGTGACAAAGTGTTGCGTCGTTGTATCAGCATACTTTGAATTAAATCAGTTGAATAGTACGGTAGTGTTCTAGACGAAGCTTAACAGCAGGACGTCTTAGAGCCGAACAGTGGAAGGATTTCAACAGGTGAGTGGAACACCTGTTGTTGTAGCTGGTAGAGATCAGACACAGTGGTGACATTCAAGCTCGTCTGATCTTAGCTTGTCTTATTACATGTTTAATTGTCCAGATGTATGAGTTCATTGGGCACAGAAACAGCAGCTGTGACAATGACAATTGTTTTGTCATTGTCATTGTTTTTGTCATTTTGTCGTAGTTTAGCCACAACTTTTTTGCTTTAGTCTCTTCAACTCGCTAATGTTATGAGCTACCGCACACTTATTCCTCCGGGTCGTCAATCCGTACCTTAACCTAAAGTCTGTCCACATGTGGTGCGATAAACTAGAAGTATGTCCCTTAGCTTTTCCCTGGGGGGGGGGGAGTTAGGTGAGAGGTACTCACCACAGGTCCACAGCCAACGTACGCAAACAGCTCTCTCTCAGTGACACTCATCACTGGCGCCTCGTCCCGGTGGGTTGAATCGTCATTCCGGTTGACCAGCCTGCGCCTTGATTCCAGTCATTCAGTTCTCCCGTGTATTTACAACCAAAAGGTTCTCCCATAGAGGTGTCTCCAAGAGCAACGTGTGTCCCTCGGGTTAGGTTCAATCACTCGGTCTCACCTTCAGCTGTTACCATTTACAGCTGATGAGGACCTCAACACCGCCCCCTCTGTGTGATAGTAGTACTGACCCTAACCGTCAGCTCTATACATAATAGTAACACTAACCATAGACAGCCTAGTTGCAAGGGGAGGATCGCTTTCCATGCATCAATTATGAATTGTAGGATGACATTTATATTCATATAATCAATATGGTCATCACGCACAAAATGTGTGATTTAATGGTGCTGTGCGTAGAATTTACTGGCATCTAGCGGAACAGACTTGGCAGAAATGGATATCAAAAAAAATTGTGTTTTTATTAATGTATAATCCCATGAATTGTGAATGAGCCCTTAATATCTACATATGGAGTGGGTCCTCTTCCATAGAACCTGCCATGTTGCATCACCATGTTTCCAGAGAGGACACGTTGTCAATGTTTTATCATAATTGCTATTTTACTTGTAAGCTGTGACCTATAGTTGTACAGACTAAATAACTAAATACAGTGTATAAATACGTCAAGGAACCTCATCACTGGGGGAGAGGAGGGGGGTATTCAGTTGGTTGCAATCTTCAACCTCTCCTCTAGATGCCACTAATTCCTACACATTGCATCTTTAAGGTACAAATGTTAAAAACCTAATCTGCTAACGGATGTGACGTCTCTTTATCAAGCCTATCAAATGTTTTCTGGCACATTGTTTGAAGGATACATATTTTGGTTGGGCATCGGCCAATAATCATCAGCAGCAGACATATCGTTGCATCCCTACTTTGAATAGCAATTAGTAAATGGTTCTATATGTATTGACACAAGGCTTCATAGCAGCTGCGGAGGTCAGGACTCCCCTTTCTCTGTGTCACAGCGTTCAAGGATAATCATCGCACATAATGTGTCCACCGTGAATGATGTGCAGTACGACTGACGGCCATTCCCTCATACGCCATATCTGAAGTCCAATCAATCGTGATCATTGCGGGGCTATGCCATGCTATGGTGATTGTGGTTTCCATGGTGCGAATACTTGGCTCACCCTTAATATAAAGCACCCACTGCTCTGAAGACTCGTTGGCAGAGGAAAAGGCCATCTGCCCAACGGTGTCCACAGAACACACCAGGCGGATGAGGGAATGCTCAATGGAATCATTTGTTTAATGAAAAATGTGGATCATACTATAAGTGTGGTGCCCCCTCTTTACAAACGGTTTGTGTGATTGTTTTCTCATTGGGCGGCAGTTGTGGCTGTTGTTGGTGTGTGTGTGTGTGTGTTGTTGGTGTGTGTGTGTGTGTTTGTGTGTGTGCCTGTTCAGCGTTAAAAACTGTGCGTTGACCACAGTGCAAGGATCCACCCCCTGCCACACATTTGTCATGGATATGGGTGGTAGAGGTGTGTTTACTATTTGGTCTTGGGTAATCAAATATTCATGAAACAATGGCATATTGCATACTGATATCATGATGCAATGCTTAAACGCCTCTTAAGCTGTATGACTTGACATTATAATGATGTTTTAATGAGGTCCTCTGTGCTTTTTATCGGTGCATCTGAATGCACACACTGCTCCTAGGCCACAGCCCTTCAGTGAGCGTGCTCGTTGCGCACATCCCTCAACGCGTTTTCCTTAACAAAAGAAAAAGATCTCTTCACAGGCACCGTCGCTTAACATGGGATTGCTGGGATTTGAAATCATTCAGAGCATATATTACAGGATATTAAGACCACTCTTTTCTCAGGCCGGCGACATAAGGGTACGGATTCGCCCTGCTGGCTGACAGATAAGAATATAGAGGAAGCCTATTTACTAAATTAAATGTCGGTTGAGTCCAACTCTGGCCTCTCGGAGGATGATTTACTGTTGGATGTTCAATTGCATTCTGGGCCAGCGGTATCCATGAGGCAAAGCCCTGGGAGAAAGCAGAGGCAGCTCAAGGGGACCAGCAACTACTTATGTTATATACACTATATTTCAGCCTTGGTGAGATGTTTCTTATAAAGAATGCATTCATCGACGATAGCCAACAGAACAATGTTGGTATTCTTTAAAGATTAGTGTGTTCAAATCGAGAAATATCTACAGATAACATACTATAAATGACTACATTTTAAATTGTGTGGCCCCGCACGATTTGGGGCTGAAAGACATTTTCTGAAACATTACATTACATTAAAAGTCATACTTCTCCTATTCCTTCGATCTCACTCTGCAGAACGTATTGGCAGCAGGTTATGGTCTTCCCCTTTACCTGGGTAGCCCCTTCCCCCAGTATAATAACGTCTTCTAATGAAGGCGCTAGCCTCCAGGGCCACCTCCAGGAGGCCCGGGTCATGTTTGCGGTGATCCTTTTCAGTGCCAGTGTACACAGCATGTGTACACATTTGCTCAGGCCTAATGACAACCGGGGGCAAACTCGTACACACACACACACACACACACACACACACACACACACACACACACACACACACACACACACACACACACACACACACACACACACACACACACACGCACACACTCTCTTGTGCATCTTCACCCAGGGTGGGGAAGTGGCCAGTGAAGGGTACCGACATCCGTGTGGCGGCATTGTGTTCAGCCTCACTGAGGCCAGGGGCAGGTGGGCGTTAGAGGAGGAGGGGGGGGGTGCACTGTTACACGGTGTCACCTCCTCTCAGCCATTTCTGTCCACAATCCACCGCCTCCCTGCGCTGATAAGGTCAGACAACAAGTCAAACGTGGGGGGCTCCTGCAAAGCCCCCAAAGAGAGACACAGACAGAGGGAGGGAGGGCGCATGCCTGTCAACTTGTTTTCCTGGCACACACACACACACACACACACACACACACACACACACACAGACACACAGACAGAGGGACGGAGCGCATGCCTGTCAACTTGTTTTCCTGGCACACACACACACACACACACACACACACACAAGCAAGTAGATATATGATTTGGTATAGCGGTGAGCATCAGGTTACATATGTACAAACAGGGCAGAGGTTGGTGATACAGATCTGTTATCCGAGAGACATAGCTCTAAAACCACGGTGGTGGTGGTGGTGGTGGTGGTGGTGGTGGTGGTGGTGGTGGTGGTGGTGGCAGTTTGCATTGTGCTGTCAAGCGTTGTCGTGAAGAGAAACTCAGCAGCACTGTGAAGGCATTCTCCTTTCCCCATCACACATCGCACTGACACTCATAGACTGGTCATATGTTTCCCCATCTTAGGTCATTATTGAGGAGTCCTTCCCCCGAGGACCAATATCTGCGACTTGAATAAGCTATGTGTGTCCCCTTGAAAGGGTGACACACAAACAGTGTATTATGTTTTCCTCCACACGGCTCCGTACTCCAGGAATGGCCCCTTTTCCCTCTTCGAAGGCCCATTCACAGCGCTTTACTTTGGTTTGAGTGTGATTGGGGTCATGTGCAGTTGGAGTTGTGCGCGTGTTGTTTTTTTGAATTGTCGTGTGCGTGTTCCTTTGTATGTTCCCATCGTTCGTTCCCGCCGGGTCTTTGTCAGTTGCTCAGTCCCTTACCTGTTAGCTTCTAGCTAACGCTAGAGGCTAAACAAAAGGTCTACTCTGTTTTCAAACCTTCTGCCATCACTATTCGGCCACCTCCAAAACCTTCATAAGCCCCCCAGCAGCCCTCCATTTTGGAACTTTATCCGAACAATCAATGCAGAATAGACTTTCTTTCATCCCCTCAAAAAATCGTTTAGCCAGGAGTTCCTCAGCCTTCATTTATTAACCATTGAAGAATTAATTATCAATGTAATCACTCAAATTAAACAGCAGACTCAAGCACTTAATGAGCGCTGGCTGTGGAGCGTGATTCAGGGCTGCGGTAGGCAAGCCTTCAGAGGATAACGCGCTTATACAGGCTATAGGCGCTGTCTCCTTTATATAGATCACATGTGAGGAGCAGCTTGGGCATTTTTCAATTAGCATGACAGGCTAAGCTTTGAAATTCTATCTCGGCTCAACTTAATCTGTGATTTATCTAATCAGATTCATATTGTGAAAGGTTCTAATAAAACCTAATGGTTCTGTGGACTGTAGGCTTCACCTTTATTTGTGTTTATTTTTGGATGCAGCTGAAATGATAAGCGGGGGGGACCAACCAAGTAGGTTTAAGCTGTCCTATTTTGCTCCTCGATTCGCGCAGTACCTACTCATAAGCATCTATTGTTGAACAAATAATTACAAGGTGTGGAGAGACAAAGGAAAACAACACTTATGTTTCATATTGTTGGATAAGGTAGCGGGCGCTACCTTACCGTGTTGTTGTGATATGATGCCACTCCAGATACAAAGTCTCAGTCACAACGATGTGGTGTATCTGTCTGTGTAGCCAGGGGTGGTGGTTATTGGATGGATGGATGCAACCTTTGTCATGTCATCTTTTGCAGTCATAACTGCAAAACATTTAACAGTGTGTGTGTGTGTGTGTGTGTGTGTGTGTGTGTGTGTGTGTGTGTGTGTGTGTGTGTGTGTGTGTGTGTGTGTGTGTGTGTGTGTGTGTGTGTGTGTGGTGTGTGTAGGTGTGTGTGTCTCTCTCTCTCTAATTGAGCTAAAAGGGTCAATTTGTAATTATGTTTAGGAGATATTATTTATAAGGAACGCCACACATTTGTTGGAACGGATGATACATGGAAGATGCACGCTCCTTTCATTTCATTTCACTAATTAGTGAGAAGCGGGGACCGGTTGAAACCATTCGCGGTGCCTCTGAGGGGTGTTGCATTTTGTAGTTTCTGCCACGATCTTTTGCTAATAGTTTTCCGAAAGCATTGCGGCTCCTTTTCTGTTTCAATGTTTCGATTAAGCAAAGGATTTAACTCTTGAAATATATTACCACCTTTAAATAAACATACAGTCTGTGTCAAAGCACCGCTTGTTTTCTGTATCGCATCAGCCTCCCCTTCGAACACCGGGCGAGGGGAACAGAGTATCAATCTGATGCTGTCCGCCGTTTCCAGGGTGAAAATTCCCCTTAGGAAGCTTTCAAACGCCGCTAATTAAAACGATTCAATGAAAGGATTATTAAAATAAGAAAATCAAAAGCGGGCAAACGAGAGTGCGTGGATAAAATAAAAAAAAAAGCATAGGAAAAACACCGCTCGATTGGAAATATTTTCACGCAATCGACACCGGGTAAATATGACATTATCACTCATACCATGCGATATAAGGCATGACAGTGTTGCGATTGATGGCAAGAGTGTTGCTTTTTTAGCTGTGTTTCCCATAATCAATCAGCACCAGTCGTCATCGGACAGCTCCGAGCTGCTGTCCTCCTCCTCCTCGCCGTCCCCTGCCTTCTCTTCCCTGCCGGAGCTGAACGCTGGTTGTTGCCCACTAAAAAAAGACGCGTCGATATCTTTATTCGCCTTTTCTGCGGCGCCGAGTTTATTAGGGCGGTCGAGTTGTTGATTAAAGCGCGAGAGCCGATGTCGAAAACACGCGTTGAAGTCGTGCTACACCTGGAATTAGCCTAATTACCTTTGCTTTCTTCCCGCAGGAACGACTCTTGGGGAACCTGGTCCTCAAAAGGATGTAAAACGGTGCTCACAGATGCATCCCATACGAAATGCTTATGTGATCGTGTATCTACCTTCGCCATTTTGGCTCAGCAACCAAGAGAAATAGTAAGTCGGCTATCGATTTGTTATGCATAGCAACTTGCTGATAAACGTAAAGGAGCACTGGAGCTTACCTTCAGCTCAGAGATGGATATTGGATGTGTTATTTAATAAGTAATCAAGTTAAATGCGTTGTTATTGTCATTGATAGAGGGGACGTTTCGTAACTAGTTTGCACAGAGACTGAGGTAACTCTTTGGTGTGCGTGAGCGCGTGCGCACAGATGTTCCCTCGCGCTGGTTCTTTGAGTGCACGTTTTCACGCGTGGGTGTGTGCACAGGCCTGCTGCCTGTCGGTGTGAGTCGGACCAATTTCTTTCTCGTCAACAATAATGGATTATAACCTGTTCTGGTCATATAATGATTTAAGAAACGCACGAGTAGCCTACAGTATCAGCAACATACGATAAACCAGAGCTCAGAGGAGGTGTTCTGGGCGGCTGTACCTAGACTCGCTTGCATACTGATGAGCCGATATATTGACTAAACCCCTGCAACATAACAGGCAATCCACTTTAGGTCCATTCGAAATGTCTGGGGCTGTTTTTTGATTGGAGTGCTGTGCTGTGCTGTGCTGTGTGAGACTTATGTGTTCCTCTGCGACCGACTCCTGCTGACTGCCATGTCTCACTCTGTCTGTCTGTCTGTCTGTCTGTCTGTCTGTCTGTCTGTCTGTCTGTCTGTCTGTCTGTCTGTGTCTGTCTGTCTGCCTGTCTGCCTGCCTGTCTGCCTGTCTGTCTGTCTGTCTGTCTGTCTGTCTTGTCTGTCTGTCTGTCTGTCTGTCTGTCTGTCTGTCTGTCGGTCTTCCCCACAGGCCATGGAGTACTCGGGGGTCCCATCTGTAACACTGATAGTTGGCTGTGGTCTGTCCTGCCTTGCCTTGATCACACTGGCAGTGATCTATGCCGTCCTTTGGAGGTAATTCCACAAGCCCGTTTGACCACCGCCAACAGGATGTTTTATTTAGTGAAGCATGGTTATTTATGGTTATCATATTATTCCTGAAAGAAAGATGTATTTCGTGAGATGGATTCAAAAGAATTCATATGTCGTGACCGACAAAGAAAAACCGCCACACAATGACACCCTTTTCAATGACAAACAAACCTGAAGCCAATAGAAGAGAAACCTTGACAACATAATGTTGGATTGTTTTTGTTGTGAGATAGATTCAAACATCTCGATCGACAAGTCCACTCATGTCTTCTACTTGTTGGTCCGTAATGTGTGCATGAGAAATCAACCTGAAACCTGAACCCCAATACGATGATGGTTTAGGGTAAATAAAAGAGCAATGCTATGTATCAAATACATTTATCTTGTATGTTTTCCTTCTCCTCCTCCTCTCCTCAGATATATTCGTTCTGAACGATCTATCATCCTTATCAACTTCTGCCTGTCCATAATCTGCTCAAACATATTGATCCTCGTTGGACAAACACAGACTCACAATGCGGTAAGTGTGTCTATTCATCCTACTTCACTGGGAGACGTGTGCTGAGGAAATGAAACCAAGATGGCTCCTGGCTGCGAGAAGCTTGGTGGAAAAACAACAAACACAATTTTAACTTTTCCCCAAAACGGGGCTCTTAGTTGAAACTCCATGGGGTAGCGATTATAGCCTTGTGTCGTTAGAACCTATTTTCAAGCCCAATGCTAATCTTGCACTGATACACCGTTCAAATTTAATCTAAATGAGATATCAAGAGTTTATAATGCCTTTGTAAGATGGGGCTGGACTTTATTTTAGCTGGGGACCATTAGTCCCCAGAAACATGCGTCATTGTCCTCTGCTGAACGTGAAAACCACCCCAAGGTGTTGGCATTGAGACAGCGGTGATCTTGAATGGCAATTAGATATGAGAGGCCACAGTAGAAGACTACAAATAGGGCTGGAAGAGAGAAAAAAAGGAAAGGGCAGATCCCTTTGAAGGGAAATACTGATGCATGTTTTATTGCAATTCATGAAATTAATGGTTGGGGCACCAGTTAGCATATCATCATCCTTTAGCCCGTGCGTGACTCTGCATCAGGTCTAAATAACTTCTGGTATGGGTGTGAATACAGAGTCGAATCTCCATTGAGGTTCATGATGCAAAGATTAACTTAAACCCAATGCAGCCATCGTAGAGCCGTCTTTAAATGTCGGCTAATGGTGATGATGAGCCACGTTGTAAAAAATAACGTGCCCCGCCTAACAGACAGACTACACTAGCTTACTTTGTCTCGCCATGCTTAGCCGATCTATCTTTGAAATCTTAAGAATCACCGAAGCATATGATGACGATATCTGTGATGCCCATAAGACAAATTAAGCTTAAGTACAATCTCGTCCAGACTATCCACATTGTGTGCGCTGAAAGCCAAAATGTATTACCACATTTCTCCAGCAAACTCTTCCAGGAAATATGTATCAAGCGTTTTCCTTTTTTTTGCTTTTTTGCTTTTTTTAACTGGCCAATAAACAAGAGGCTCATGTAAGAGATTGTTTGGCAAACAGTTCTGGGGATTTACAAGCTGCCCACACAGAATCCCATCTCGGTGGGCTGGCGGTATTGTGGGATGACACATCGGCCTATTACACAGACATTTCATTTAACCGCCATATTCCCAACATACCTTCACCTTTACTGGGAGAGAGGGCTTTGAACTAAATTGTCTGTTTTTGCGGTTTCATTGACATCTCTCACAGGTTTTAACCTTTTTCCCTTTCACTCCTTTGTGGGTTCTAGTGTGGTCATGGGAAGCTTTCCTGATGTTTTTGTTGGTTTTTTTTACACTGGTCTCGTGTGGCTATTGGCTATTGTGGCTTATCTCAAATCGTTATGCTTTCTTTGTTTTTTTTGTCTTGTAATTGTACAGTTTGATATGACTTTACTCTCATGATGTAAGTCTGTAAATATTGACTTTGAATTTACCTCTACCTACATGTTTGTTAGAAATACATTAGCAAACCTTTGTTAAATGTCCTTATGCCATTTTTGTGATAGCATAAAACAAAACCTCTGTGTGATCCAAACTTAAAATCATTGCTTCTAAAAGGGAGTAAGGAATTCCTCAGCGAGGCAGCTGTGAACTATCAGTTATTTAGGTCTTATCTGTGTTCTTCTTGCAAGGGCACATGGGGACTAAAGCATCCATGGCCTATCACAAGGAAACCTGCACTCTGGGATCTGTGTTTTGTTGGTAGCACCAGGGATCTGACACAGTATCTGAAACATAGCTGAAACAAGGCTGGGGGCCAGCGCTTGTGTTGAGGCTTGTCAGGTTTCGATGGGGCCCTTGACATCGTCTCTATTCATTATAAGGACCCCTTCTGTACATGGACCAGACATTTGTCAAAACCCCCCCAACACAATATGTGTCCCTGGACATGTGGAGGAAGGAACTAGAAGCTTTCGGCAAACATTTCCAAATGTTCCACAAGCCGGCGAAAAAAAGAAGGGGAGGGATGCTATTTTTAAGAGTGGCCAAGATCCGTTAAAACGAGATTCATGGGACCATGCAATTCATCACTTGGTTAAAAAAAAAGAATAATGAATTGTGCTTGTAGTATATCACTGTGACACATTGTTTTCCTCCCCTCTCCTCTTTTAAACTGCATGCACTTATGCATGCCCTGATTGGTGAGAAACAAGCTAGCCTCAGCTCGATCCATCAGCGGCCAAACGCCACCCCTCCTCCAGTCCACTAGTTCCCTACTAAACAGCACTCGTCTGTCGTGGGAGTGGCGCATTAGTCACCGCACAACACGTGAGTTACCTGTGTTCCTGCGCTCCAACCACGTCTGACATGCCAATGATGCTGTGCTAATGCCGTTTGATGGTATGGCGTGACCGTGGGGGGTGGGTGGGGTGGGAGCGGGGAGCACACAGGCACCGTCCCCTACATCCACCAGCCCGCCAGGGTTTAATTGCTACGGCGCTTCACGCTGTTCCCGTATGTTTCCTCCCTGACACAAAGCGCTATATAATTGGCTCTGTTCTTTATCCTTGCGTTGGGTTCCGTGGCGGATGCAACGGTTGACTGGTGCATCGTGTTGCTGCACCAGTGTCTCGCGAGGACAGCAGAGGCCGCTTTACGAGCAGGAAGTGAAGCAGTGAGTCACCTCTGCCGGTCCACGTCGGCGACGCTTTCGTCCTCTGTCACCCTGGTTTATAGCGAACGGAAAAACAACACAGATGGGAAGGCAGGTAGAGGTTCGGCTTGTTAGTAGGGGAGAGAAAAGCCATTATCTTACCTAAAGAGATGCTAGCGGGGTTAATGTTTATGACCGGCAATATGAAGAAGTACAGCCAAACTGGAAAGATACACAATGAACGATTATTATAAATAATAACACTCATTGAACTCTAACTGACGCCGGATTGTTATTCCTTCTTCAAGATAATGGTTTGAACCCTATTGCCTATTGTTCAATTAGTTTTTTGTATGAAATGCTAAGCGCTAGCTCCTCACATGCCCCAAAGTACAATCTTTTGTTGTGTTGCCATGGATGTTTGCTGACAGTGACGCTAACTCCCAGAGACAGCCGTTCAGACGGCTTCTTCAAATTAACAGTTTGATGTTTAGGCGCCTAACGACAGGAATAATGTGGTAGATGGTAGGAACCCTAATATAATTCCCTTTGGGAGGTAAGAAAGGAAACGCTTGATTAAGCCACTGTGGGATATTTGTGCGCTTAGATGTGTTGGCAGAACAACAGTTAACTGTGAACAAGAATGGCCCTGAAAATAGATGTTTACATCTCTTGAGTTCAAGTCCTCATTGCTACATTGAATATATCCTATAATACCTTCAGTGATACCCCTCCATTAATATAATATGACTTTGTTATAGTCAAAGTGCAATACACATGAATATAATAAGTAACTGTTATAATAAATCAAAGAAAAATACACCGTTTGCCATTACGAAAAAGTGTTTTATGTTCAAAAAAAGAATCAATGCTTTAAAGTACAGTAAGAACCTGTTGCACACAGTGCAGCAGAGGCCATCGTTGAAACTGTAGCAAGGAAATCAATTTGTGCAGAGGATAGACACTTCACAGAGCGCGTTACCCCCTCTCTCGCTCCCTCTCCCTCTGTCCCTGGGGGGGTTGTGATGACCACCTTCTTCTTGGCTGGAGCGTTCGTTAGTTATTCATGTGAAGAAGCCCGGGCTCTAACAAGCCTCCTTGAGAAGTAATGAGAAGATAGAAGTAGTTTTCACACCACATCTCAGACACTTCACAGCATACAAGAATAAATGCAAAAGAATTAGATGAATCTGCCGGGGAGGTTTATGCAACAAGGACAACTCAACCTTGTCGCGTACAAAAAAGAACTAGCCTCTCTGATGAGATGAGATGGCATCTTCCATGCACGACTAATGTCAGCTCCGAAACAGCAAAGTCTAATCTTAATTCGACGGGAGTTTGATTCACACATTTGTTTCTTCCATGCACCCTATTTCTATGACTAGATGGGGTTTTTTTTTCTGAAAGTACAGATGGTGTGCTTGTGTGATTATCAGCCTCATGAAAAAGTTAAATGATTAAATTACCATTAAAATAACACCGTCAGGATATCACCCACTTTCTCTCCCTCTGACTCCCCCCTGAGCTCTCTCTGGCGCTCGCTGCTGCTTTGTACATCACTTTACATCTTAAACAGTCATTTAGGAAAAGAAAGTGAAGGAAGCCTTTGAGAATATTCTAGACAATGTCACAGTTTGAGCTCCCTGCAGGCAGAACATATAGCAGCGGAGTAACAAAAACCAAATCTGATTTAATACGTCTACTCCTGGGTCACGACAGCGGATGAAAAAAAAACAAAAAAACTTTATGGCCCTAATGTGATGCCGTAGTCCCCTTATTAGGCTAGCACACGTTACAAATGGGTTTTTTTTCCGTGCCAACCAACCGCCTAACCTACCTTTCGCATCTATCTGTGTCAACCTCGCTATGCCTTAAAGGGGGGCCCTCTTTTCCATGGCTCCTCTGTTTCCATGGATACGGACACAGTGAGCTTAACATCTCTACGGCGTTTTTGCGATTCTAAAAGGGCAATGTGCACGGTGGGCTTCAATGCGGCCTCGGTGGACGCTGGCCCCCTGAACATCAGCGCTGTGTTGCGGCGGCGGCGGCAGCACGCACCACGGTTACCTCCTGACCGCGCGTCGCTCGGTGGGACCGCCGGCCGTTAGCCCCGCGCGCCGCTGCGGCGCCGCGGCGGTCCAACAGCCCGGGACCAGCGGACGGCGGCGGTCCAAAGTGACGCCCGTCGTCGTGGCAACAGGGTAATAAGATCGGACCTGTTGCGTCGACCTCACGACAGAGACCTTTATAGCAAGGATAGCTTGTTGAGGTTCTGTGAACACCGTGTTTGAGCAAACAATTCATAAGACAAGTCTTTTGAAGTTGTTTAGCTTGTCAGGCATTCGTTCAAGGATGTTTTTCTCGCAGCCCTTGATTCAATTTTATGACGCTAAACTTTTTTGAAGTTGTGGTATGTATCCGCCATGAATAAAAAGAAGCAGTGCGCTGAAATCGTGACCGAATGGTTTTCCTATCACACCGTAGCCATACATAACAGAGCTGGGACTTGGCAAAGTACATTTCATACCTGTCCCTGAAGGAATGGAGGAGCATATAGGAGCTATTCCCAAACTATTCCCGAACGACAATGTGTTGTAATTACAACACATTGTAATTACAACACATTGTAATTACAAGCGAGCAGAGTTGTTATCACTATTCATGAAGCACCTTCTATAACAACAACAACAACAACCAGATAGATCATCATTTCAACATCGATTTTACTAATGCACATACTGCAGTGGTACGAGGCCGTGGGGACTGCTTCTCATTCCTGATCACGATTCTACTGCCCCCCGAAGTCGGTCGCATGGTATTATGAGTCGACCTGAAAAAGCACACAAACTTCCCTGCATCCAAATACATATATTTATGACCCCCTCCCATCGAACCCCGCACATCACCCACGATGAGGTCTCTCGGCGCTTTAGGCATCGGTGGCGTTTGATATGCCTTCTGAAGCCGACACGGGTGGGTGGGATTACCGGACCACGTGTAGCCCCAGTGAGGGGAGCATGGGGAGGGGAGGGTTTATGCTGTGTCTCCCAGCGGGGGGGGGGGGGGGCACAGCTTGTACTACAGAGGAGCCCGGCGCCTCACGCTTTACAGGCCCCGGGATCAGCCCAGAGACTCTCCATGGTCCATGGCCGGCGCTCTTCTGGTGTGAAGTCTCGCTTCAGATTTCCACCGGGGGCCCCCCCGCTATCACACACACTGCACATGCTGTAATCCCAGGCTCGGAGTCTAACCAAATGAGAAGGAGAAGGACAAGGAGTAAGAGAAGGAGAAGGAGGAGGAGGAGGAGGAGTAAGAGAAGGAGAAGGAGGAGGAGAAGGAGTAGAAGAAGGAGGAGGAGGAGGAGGAGTAGAAGGAGGAGAAGGAGGAGAAGAAGAAGGAAAAGGAGAAGGAGAAGGAGGAGAAGGAGGAAGAGGAGAAGAAGGAGGAAGAGAAGGAGAAGGAGAAGATGGAGGAGAAGGAGAAGAAGGAGGAGGAGAAGGAGGAGCAGGAGGAGGAGAAGGAGAAGGTGGAGGAGAAGGAGAAGAAGGAGGAGAAGGAGGAGGAGAAGAAGGAGGAGAAGAAGGAGGAGAAGGAGTAGGAGAAGGTGGAGGAGAAGGAGAAGAAGGTGGAGGAGAAGGAGGAGGAGGAGAAGGAGAAGGAGCAGTAGAATGGTTAATCTCTCAACCACTGCAAATGTCAGGAGCGCGTTCACAAAACAACGAAAAAAAAAGACTTCTTCTTTGTTATTTAATTGTGTTCACCATTTCGAGGGAGGCACTTATCGCTTATCCAGGGGAGGGGGGGAGATGGTGGTGGTGACAGGGGGGCGGCGGGGAAGGGACAACAGTGATGTACCCCGGCTAATGAGGCAAGAAGATGCCCGCCCCGCGGTGGAGGGCTAAACGCCTCTACTCCCGCTCTCCGGCGGTGTGATTCAGCGGCGCGGGGCTCGTGGTTAGCCAGCCTCCTCCCGGTGCAAAGAGATTGACCTTGGCTCACATGCCTCCAGGTGCGCGCTCTAGCATACTAATGAGAGAGGGCCGCAGAAAGAGGGGGGGGGCACGCCACCGCTACGTCTCGTATGGGCGCGCGCGCGACGCGTGTGTCTGTTTGGTGTTGTGTGTGTGTGTGTGTGTGTGTGTGTGGGCCGGCCTGCGCTGGCACAGATCTCTGCCACCGGCGCCATTTTTTGGGTCGCAACTTTCGCTTGGCGGAGCGTTCGTCCCGTCGTTTGATTTGTAATCTCGTGCTATTCACGGAATCAGAGTATGCTAACCGGGTCTATTGATAGGACTCATCGATTTGTTGTTGTTGTTGTTGTGGTGGGATTGACTCATGACAGCAGGGGCGCTTCCGCCTCGGGAGTCTCTAACGACGGAACTTATCGTCTCCATCTGTGAATCACAGCGCAGGCCGCTATTAGACGGGCCCGTTACAATAGTGACCAGCCTGCCATGATATCCTCGTGTATCGATTACACGACTCTCACCCTCCCGATGTTAAGGTTACATCACTGGATCCACCAGGCGATGCAGTGATGGGGCGCGCTTTACTGGGATACTCATCTGTTCTGTCCTGTGTGTGTGTGTGTGTGTGTGTGTGTGTGTGTGTGTGTGTGTGTGTGTGTGTGTGTGTGTGTGTGTGTGTGTGTGTGTGTTGTTGTGTGCGTGTGTGTGTGTGCTGTGTGTGTGTGTGTGTGTGTGTGTGTTCTGTGTGTGTGCTGTGTGTGTGTGTGTGTGTGTGTGTGTGTGTGTGTGCTGTGTGCGTGTGCGTGTGGTGCGTGTGTTACTGTGTGTGTCTGTGTGTTTGTGTGTGTGTGCGCGTGTGTGTGTGTGTTGGTTACTTTTGACACCACCAGGGCGTGTGCACGATGACCACGGCCTTCCTGCACTTCTTCTTCCTGGCGTCGTTCTGCTGGGTGCTGACCGAGGCCTGGCAGTCCTATATGGCCGTGACGGGCAAGGTTCGGACCCGGCTCATACGCAAACGCTTCCTCTGCCTGGGCTGGGGTAAGTGGGGACTCAGTGGCGCCCCGGTTTTCTGTGTTTCCCATGTGGCGTTTGTTTGTTCCGGTGGCGAGACGTCCTTCAAACCCGGTCGTTGTCTGAAACTCATTATTGGGGTTGTTGAAAAGTTGCGGTGTGACGATGGCTTGTTTGGGTGGGTGTTAAAGGTCAGGGTGTTCCACACTCGATGTCTGATTGGGGGGGGTGGAAAACCGTCTGGGCTGCCGGGCTCCCACCATTTTAACCCTAAAATGGTGGGAAGGCTGCACTCTTGTTGGTGAGAATCCCGTGCAAGGCGGGACATGGCTCGGATCTGTAGTGTGGGGTGTAACTGTGGGATGTACAAACATGGTGTGAAATGCCTCAGAGTAGTAGATCCACCACAGAGTGTGTCCTAGTAAAGAGAGAGGGAGAGCAGATTCTTAGCTCGCCGTTAGAACATAATATAATCTGGTACACGGACACGTCACTAAATACAAGCGTGTGTACAAACACACACATAATTTTTTTTTATTTTTTATTTGTTAGCATTTTTACTACTTAATCAGGGGTAAAAATGCTTCTTAACCATTTCATAGCCTCGAGCCCTCTCATTGCCTCTTAGCCTTTCACAACTGACATAATTTATAGTTGGCAATGACCTGGGGTGTAAAGATTGTTGCTTCATATTTAGTTTCCTCCCTCTTGTTCAATATTATCTTCTTCTGCACCAACCTCAGAGTCACCTTCCTTCTGTGTGCAACACGTCCTTGGGTTATGAATATCCCATGTTCCTGTAAGCAAGCATTCGCACAGAGAATAATGAGAAGCCAGCCGGCTGTCTCTCTCCTCAGCCTCCTGCTATCTGTGGAAGGAACACATCAGGGGAGAACGTCTTTCGAATAACTTCCATAGTATCCTATAATGGGTGGCTCAAATGCACTCTGAGACCCCTGTCCACAAGGGCTGACTTATAGATTTTAGAAATATGTGAGAAAATAAATATAAAATAATCTTATTTGATTAGGAGGGAGCCCACACTCATTCTTCTTGTTACCTAGCAACAAACAAGGCTCCCCTCTTCATTGCAGTGCCACTGCTTGCTGGAGAGGAAGGAACAGAAAAAAAAAAAGACAAAGCCTGAATTTCAGATGGCGAGGACGTTTGATAAAATATCATTAAAATCATCATCGGAAGATCAAGAATCTAATGTGTATCCGTCGAACATCAGAGTTAAACTGTTTTTTTTTCCGCTCGGATGACGATGTGGTAGAACATTTAGCGAGCGTGTTTGCTGTTAACGTCGGAACATGCAGTCTTTTTTCTCTGCTAGCCTTCGAACATTCAGAGCGGCGCGTCGCCTTTCCGAACATCGCGTGTGTTCTTAATCGCGTCTCGCTGAGATGCAGTGGGTTAACCTTGGCTGTTTACCGCATGGTGATTTATGAGCTGCGTGGGTACACTAGGCTCTCTTTAGCAGCCCCCCCCCAACCCCCATACACACCCCCCACCCACACACACACACACACACACACACACACACACACACACACAACACCACACACACACACACACACACAACACACACACACACACACACACACACACACACACACACACACACACACACACACACACACACACACACAGCTGACAGGCCCTGAATGACCAAAGGGGGGCCCTGCCATGTGTCTCTGAACTGATTGCATCTGCGACACCTGCCCCAGCGGCCCGAGAACGTGTTAATATTCCGGGCACACGGGCAGCCGGCATGGAAACGCAACAATCCATCGCACAAATCCATATCGAGGGGGCAAAGAGTGGAATACCCCCCCTCCCCTGTCTTATAGATAAGGCTGAGGGAATGGGAGCGCGGGAAAGTGGGGTCCCTTATTGGTATTCTTCGCGAATGCATTTATGCTTTTTCCTCTGTTTTTGTTATCGCGTCGCCGTTCTCTGGCGAAGTGTCCCTTAATGCCGTCTCGTGAGATGGAATCCGGGGGGGCGCCGGTGTTATGGAAATGCGCGTGGGTACGTCGTAGTGTACCGTTGTTAGCACCGTGGTTTTGTGGGGCTCTGGCGGCTCCCGCTCGGGCAATCTCCCCGAAATCGCACACAGGGGGCATTGACTCTGCGTCGTCGAGTTAAGCTTTTTAGGGAGATCCGCCATTTTGCAAGCATCTTGAAAGGCTAATGCTGCTGTTGATTTATTTGTCTGTCTTTGTTTGCTTCTTTCCTTTTTTTTTTTAAAGGATTACCAGCCTTGGTTGTGGCAGT
>OLKM01001230.1:0-35000 GCA_900291075.1 Melanogrammus aeglefinus | reverse complement strand
TGCTATGGATTTGATTTGGGTTTCGACGTTCGCTGGTTTTTGTTTTCGTTTCAACTGAAGCGCCGGTCGCAGCTTAAACATTGTTCAACAAGGGCTTAAAACTCAACAAGTGCATTCATTAGGGTTTAGTGTCTGCGTCCTGCCAGTTCCGTGTGCCTGTCGTGGATAATACGGCCCTTATAGGAGAATAGGGCTGTCGCTGACCTTTATAACGCAATACCATCTCCAGCTAACTCTAGCGCAATGTCGCTGCCTCATCATTCCAACGCTACTCTGCCCTTAATATTTGTAACGCTCCTCCATTTGCAATATATTGCAAATGGTTTTGGGTGTTGCATAATAGTGTCAGGGTCGCCCGGTTTAATACAGCCATTAGCAGCAAACCACCACCTACAGATGTTTTTGTTTTTTTTCAAAAGAAAATACTGCCAGTCGACAGTCAGCCGTGCTGAACCCCCTGAGTTATTTTTGCATGAAACTGGATCGAGTTTACATATTGATAACTGAGCAGAAGATGAATGTTGCCCTTTTGCATATTCCGGAATGTAAAATCGAATCATGGGCCTTAATCTTGCTCTTTATTTAATGGTTTTGTATTAATGTAACGGAGTTATCACTTGATTATACATCTAGTCATTTACTGTATATGGCTGCTGACGGCCGGTCTGCGTTGTCCCCCCTACAGACGGACTTTGAGAAGGACGTGGACATCGCCTGCCGTTCAGGTAAGGACTGCTCTCCCTCCGTCGGTCCCCCCAATGCGGCGGCAGCAGACACCCCCCCCCCCCCCCCCACCCCGGGGACCCCAGTCAGACCAGGGAGCCGTTGCATAACTACCGTTGCGTTTTGCTCCGTTGTCAGTGCCACAGACTTTTTCTTGTTTTCCCCCAAAAAGCAGACGGGTACACTAGCAGCCCTGCATGTGCACTTAACTCGCGCACTGTGGCGCCCGGGCGGAATTGGAAACAGCAAATTGAATTGACTGCTGGGGCCCCCCCCGGTTCACCTGCCCTGTGGACGCCGAGCAGAGGACGTCTGAATAGAAATAGCTTCCTTGTCCTTTTTTTTCACACCATATAACAGCGACGCGTTTTGAATCGTGATTTTTTTCCTATTATTAAAACATCCATTTCTGAGTGACCCAAGCGGGCAGAATACTTTAAGCACTCTTTTATTTTTCCCTGGTATTCCTTCAATTATTCAGCGGCAGGAAGGTGTTGCGTTGGGTGGTCCCTGCGATGGCTAGGCTTCCATTCCTTCGGGCCACGTCAATTACTTATTAACGGGCGCATGTTTTAATTAACGCTAAGGATGTGGAGACGTTTAAATGATTATTTTTTTTAAGTAAGGGCCCCAGCGAGGGGCTTTGAGGGCCTATTTAAGCCAGGGGCCGGCGAGGAGCTGAACAGGCTCGTTCATTACTCGCTCTCAGGTCTGAGAACCACAGCACGGGGTAGGGCCCCAGGGGCCCCCAGCAACGGCCCGGCCCGGCAGGAATAGTCTCCCCCCCCCCCTCCGTGGAGGACGTGAAGCCGGGTGTGTGTGAGTGAGGATAGCTGCAGCGCAAGGAGATGGAGAGACCAGCGGAAGAACGGACAGACGGACTGTTATCGTTTCGGTGGAATCATCCTAATAGGAAGAGGCTGTGATCACGGAGTACTTACTTTTGCAGTGATTTGATTGCGCCGCACAAGAGAGGCTTGTGTCCTCAGTCACACACTTGAGAGCGCGTGTTGTGGAGCCTCTTCAGAGAGTGTTACAGCAGGCCCCGTCAGCCGGGGAACACACAGGAGTACACCACCCTGTGATAGAACGCGTTATGCAAATCGCAAAGGCTGCGATTAAAATAAATTTAAAAAAATTAACTGTTGCCGTTACTGACTGGAGATCAGTAAGATTTGCATCTATTTTTCTTTTACAATTCAATAGTTAAATAAAGATGCTATAATATCAGTTCATGCATCAAATTCATCTCAACACATCGGCCCGGCCTAAAGGAAAGAGACGTTTATATGTTGACTGCTTCCAATGTTGTGTTGGTCGTACTACAGAATGATTGATAACGACGAAGTAAAAAATAATAGCATGCTAAATCGCAATGGCAATATTGGTTGAAATAATCGCAATCAGATAATTTCCCCAAATCGTTCAGCCCTACGGAGGAGAGAACGCAGCCGGCGCTCGTTCCCGCTGTGCTAACTGTTCCCGCTGTGCTAACTGTTCCCGCCGTGCTAACTGTTCCCGCCGTGCTAACTGTTCCCGCCGTGCTAACTGTTCCCGCCGTGCTAACTGTTCCCGCCGTGCTAACTGTTCCCGCCGCGCTAACTGTTCCCGCCGTGCTAACTGTTCCCGCCGTGCTAACTGTTCCCGCCGTGCTAACTGTTCCCGCCGTGCTAACTGTTCCCGCCGTGCTAACTGTTCCCGCCGTGCTACTTGTTCCCGCCGTGCTAACTGTACCAGGTGAGCGGCAGCTCGTTCCCGCTGCCGCTGGCCAGGCCGTGCTAACTGTGCCAGGCCGTGGCCGCACAGTGGGATATAACGGGATACATACATCTCCATTACATTTGGGCGCTTTTCCGATTACACGCTGACCTTTTTTGTCAGCAGATAGATCCCTTTATTCCAAACTCAGGAGGTGGACATTAAGAGGGACAGACGTAGGGTACAGTTCCTACTTGTGGTAAAAGGTTTTTTTTTCCTAATGGGATTTTTCTTTGGGTGGCGGTGGCAAGGTGACCATAACCACATTACGAGACAAGGGTGTCACTATCGGGCAGAGAGGGAGAGAGAGGGAGGGAGAGAGAGGGAGAGAGAGGGAGAGAGAGGAGCGAGAGGGAGGGAGAGAGAGGGAGGGAGAGGAGACAGAGAGAGTGATGTAATGAGCCCAGGGAAATGTATTGCGTGTTCACCCAAAGTGACCTGTGTCAGTTCCTGGCAACTTTAAGTCACAAAGAATGAGTCCCTTCCGGGCAGTGTGGAAAGTCACACAACTCGGGCATATTTATAATTTATACTGTCAAATCCATAAAAAAATAACAAAATACCAAAGAAACCAGAGAGAAACCCGGAAAAACAAAAGCGCAAAGTCAAACCCAAGTTTAACGTGGAACTATCCAGCTCCGTTCGGATCCCGCAAGTTGTGGCTCGACCCGACCAGGGTACCCCCAACTGTGGGTACAAGAACGCCCCCCTAACCTCCCCTCCCCCCTCCCCTCCCCCCTCGCAGCGCTCCACAAAGACATGGGCTCGTGCCGCGCGGCCACCATCACAGGCACGCTCTCCCGCATCTCCCTGAACGACGAGGAGGAGGAGGAGCAGCAGCAGAAGGCCTCCGAGGGCCTCAACTACTCCACGTTGCCGGGCAACATCATGTCCAAGGTCATCATCCAGCCCTCGGCGCTGCACCTGCCCATGGGCGTGGGCATGGCCGGCGGCGAGCTGGGCGACGGCGGCGGGGACCTGCGGCGGGCGGTGTACCTGTGCACGGACGACGCCATGCGCCACGGCGAGCAGGATATGAGCGGCCGCGACATGGACGGCCAGATGATGGAGACGGACTATATCGTGATGCCGCGGGGGGCGGGCGGCGGCGGCGGCGGCGCCTCGGTGGGCAACGTGCCGACGCTGCTGAAGGACGACTGTAAGATGGGCATGGGCATGGAGACGCTGTCCCACGACCGGCTCATGCACTACAAGATGAGCCCCGACTTTGGCGGCATGAGCGCGGCGGCCATGGAGCACCTGGGCTTGGGGCTGGAGCAGCAGCAGCAGCAGCAGTACCCTGGACCCCCGGAGCACATGCAGACCCTGCCCTTCGAGCCGCGCACCGCCGTCAAGAACTTCCTGGCGGAGATGGAGGAGAGCGGAGGGCTGTCGCGCAGTGAGACGGGCTCCACCATCTCCATGAGCTCCCTGGAGGTGAGAGGGGGGACGGTGGGGACGGTGGGGGGGGACGGGGGGACGGTGGGTTGGTTGGGAGTGGATGAAGGGATCCGGCGATTGACGTTTGTGAGTGGATGAATTTAGGGCTGAAGGATTGCAGATGTGAGTGAATGGATTTAGTGTGTGAAGCGAAAGAATGAAAGAATTGACGACAACATGGACGATATGCTTTCTGTTACATTGGCGCTTGAATGAATGGATATAGGCTGATATGCAATTACATAGACATGTGAATGAATGGATATAGGACGACAAGCTTAATGATCGACGTGAATGAATAAATGTACGACTATAGTCCTACTGTCGGACATGAATTATTGAATTCGTCTACAGGCCTACTTTTAGAAGTGTGATGGTTCATTGTTGCTATATTGTCTTTTTGGACCGTGTTATTTACAACACACACACTTTAGTGTGTGTTACTTGAGTGTGAGTGTTGGTGTATGCATCGGCCAATCAGAATCCAACCAGCATCATGTTCCTGTACCTGTTCCCTTTACAGAGAAGGAAGTCTCGTTACTCGGACCTGGACTTTGAGGTAGGTGTTCGAGGGCTGTGTGTCCATGTGCTCACCCAGTTCACACAGTAGGGAGACCTGGTGTTGCCTTTATGTTTGCCGTTTGATTTACCATTACTTTTTCGTTGCACTTAAGCTTATTAGAGCCGCATTCGCACCGACACGGGCAGATTTACCGACGTGCTGAGTAGTTAAAAAAGGAAAGGCAAACGCTGTAAAGTGACCCCAAAAAGGGTCTTGCAGCCCTCATCCACACTTTCTCCCATCTGATACATGCATTCGCTGGACTTTTATTTTGAAAGGAAAAAAAAAAATGAATGCTTTAACAATTCATTTGCACTTTTCACTTCTAATTTTTTTTACCACTGATTTCTTCCTCGACTGTAACGGTTTGCAACATCAAGTCAACGCTTAAAAAAAAAAAAAATAAATAAACGGGAACCCTAAACCGAGAGAAAGTTCCGGCGTTTTCTTCCTGATGCAAACCCCCCCCCCCCCCCCCCCCCAAATCAACATCTCCCGCATATTAGGATAACGTGCACCCTTGCAATCCAAAGGAAACAGACGGAGGGTGATCCGGGCGCCTCCTTGGCAGCGCAGAATGCATTCCTCCTGCTCCTCCTCCCAACCGTCAGCGTTTTATTCCTATCTGGTTAAAGGCCCCGGTGATGGGCTGCTTCATAAGATAGCGTCCTGAAGAGATGGAGCGCCTGTGCGTGCGCTGTCCTACAGTATTTGCACAGGGCTACGCGGGGGGAGGCTTTTCCTTTACACCGCCACTTCATTATATATATATGTCAGAGGCTAGCGCATACTTATTTGTTTTCACCGGCCCCCGCCAGCATACTGAACACACGAGTAAATTGAGTTTGGTGTGTGACTGTGTTTTGTAAAATTATTGGCTTTCAATACAAAACAACCCCCCTCCCTTTCTGCTATTGCAGAAAGTCATGCACACCCGGAAAAGACACATGGAGCTGTTCCAGGAACTGAATCAGAAATTTCAAACCCTGGACCGATTTCGAGACATACCAAATATGGGCAGCATGGTGAGTACCAGGAAACCAAGGCGGACCGGGCTGCCTGCCAATCAGCTGCCTGCCCATTAGCCCGGATCGGCGCCACCGAGTAGCCTGTTTTTAGATATATATATATATATATCCGGGGCGCAGGGACACAAGTGTGTGATTGTGCAAATGAGCAGTTAGCCGGCTAATGTATTCATGTGGAAGAGAAGACTCCTATATCTAGCGGCCTTGCCAGCAGCTGGCAGGAGGGACTTTGGGGACAGGCCTACACCCCCCCCCCCCCACCCCCCACCCCCCAACCCGCCCATCTCTCCACAAGCGTCGGTGTTAGGGAGCGGCGGCTGTCTCTCGGCCATCCACTTGCCAGTGCATCCATTCCCCCCCCCAACGCAAGGCCATGAATGCACTTTTATTTCCATGCTTATCCCCCCATCCCCTCTTCCCCCAGCTACCCCGTCATTAATCCACGAATGCATGGCGAACGACGCACCTCAAACACGACCAGGGGGGGGGGGGGGAAGCTAGACTCATAAAGGTTGAAAGTTGGATGTTGATGTCATTTGTTCTTCTATTTTTTTTTGGGGGGGGGGTTTTGGGTCTGTTTCACTGATCTGTCTGCGGTAGGCGAGCGAGAGCGTTGGGGTGGGGGGGGGGGGTGTTGTACCAGCTGTCCCGTTAGGGTGGCTGTCATAGATAGAAGCGTTTGATGCGTACCCCCCCCCCCCCCGTTGTGAGCCGAAGCCTTCCAGGACCAGTGTGAGACCAGTATACTAGTATTACCAGTACACCACCACCACCACCACCCCCCCCCATCGACCTCTTTTGACACAACGCACCAAGCCTTTGCTCACATTTCAATCACCCCCACAGCACAGTGTAATTTGTTGCTTGTTGCTTAGTTACCACCGCAAGGACTTTTTCTTTTTCTTTATCACAAAAAAAAAGGAAAAAGGGTTAGAAAGGCTAGATCCTCACTCACCCGTCTTCCCTTTCTTCCCCCGATCGGTTCGCCACTTGCAGAGGCCGCTGCAGACGATGGTAACTATTTTATATTCCTTTCCCCGGGGTTTCTCGATTCTTGTATCAGTCATCTGTTTTGTTTCCCGCTGTGTCTTTGACTGGGAACGGGGCCAACTGTGGTTAATGTGAGCCATGCATCCATATATCATTTGATCTATCATACAGTGTGTGTATATATATATAATGTGGTGACTATTTGCAAAAGAGCCTCATATAGGATATAAGAATAAACACAGAGAACACATACATTTCCATGAGCCCTCTTTTCTTGAAAATGGTGCTGAAAGCGTACACATGCACACACACGCACACACAGACACACGCACACACAGACACACGCACACACAGACACACGCACACACAGCACACACACACACACACACACACACACACACACACACACACACACACACACACACACACACACACCCAGCCGCCGGCATGGATGTTAACGTAGAAGCCGGTGTCCGTCTCAAGTGGGGCACTGGGGAGGCTCCACAGACGCAGCGCAACTAACCTCCCCCTTACCCCTGTCTCACCCGTCCCGTCCCGTCCCGTCCCGTCTACAGGACACCAAGACAATGCCAAACAAGAACCCGTGGGAGAGCTACAACCCGGCCTGCGAGTACCAGAACTACGCCACCATGAATGTACTGGAGCCCGGTGCCAAGGCCTCCCTGGAGATGACTGCGGCCGAGTGGGAGAAGTGTGTGAACCTGCCCCTGGAGGTCCAAGAGGGGGACTTCCAGACGGAGGTCTAGTGGAGGGAGGGGGGGGGTCGCTGGGGAGAGGGAGAGGGGGGTGCAGGGAGAGAGGGGGGCCGGGGGGAGGGGTGGGGGCCAGGGGTGGGCTTGGCAGGGAGAGGATGTATTTTGCACTGAAAAAAAAGCAACTGACTTTTTGAAAACAGCCTTGGCGTACATATCTGGATTATAAGGAGCGCGGCGGGGACATTATGTGCCAATACCGGTGGAGAGGAAGAGGAGGAGGAGGAGGAGGAAGGAGACGAGGAAGCGAAGAACAAGAACATGGGAGACGGTGGTGGTGGGTGGGGGTGATGGTGGGGGGGGAACTCCATCAGTGTTACTTTTTGTATTCTCACTAGTGTACTTAGTGTGGGGGGAAGACTGGTGTACAATATTTACCATCACGTGTTTCAAAAATATCTGTTGAGGAAAAAAATTGGCAACAAAATTAAACGGAAACAAAAAAAAAAAAAAAAAAAAAAAAGGTAAATCTCGCGTTCGACGAAACAACCTCGAAAAAGTAACTGACATGCCATGTCGTTCCAGCTTCGTCGGGTCCAGCTTTGATTTCCGAAAACGCTCGACCCGGAAGCACAATGTATATATTTATGCAGGTTTTTAAAGAGTTTATAACAGTCTGTTTGGCCATTACTACACTTTTTACTTTATAATATAAAAAACATGGACGGCAAAGAGGGATTTTTTCTTCGTCATATTAAAAATGAATGTTTGTCAAGCTACATTCTTCATTGCTTTAAATGCAATAAAGATAATACTCACTTTTATATAAATAATATATTTCACAACTTTAATACTGCAGAATCTGCTTTAAGGACCCCCAGGCAGGCTCACTCATCTGCAGCTGTATAAAATATTTAAAAACAAAACGTTGTATGGTGTAAATAAAATTTTGTCTACATATGTTTTACTCGTGCCAATTTATTTTAATGAGAAAAAAAAAAATGCCAACCTGATCAGAGTTCTAGCGAAAAATGTTAACATTTGAAAAGGAATGTAAATAAAAGAGGAAATATGTTCGTACTGCTTCAGCGGTTGTGTCAAGTTTGTGTGGTTCCGGTTCACTTTTTACTCACCGACTAAATCAATTCCGTCTCATCATATGACCCTTCCAGGAATCTATATTTCAAATGACTTGCACTTCACTTCAACTCCATGCCACTCTGAAGTAACTGCCCCATCTCGGAGATAGCTGCCCTGAAATGTCCCTCGGTCATCTCGGAATAAAATGCGCTGGACTGTTTTAAGTCAATTATGAGAGCCGGAGAGAGAATAGTTGGTTCCATTTATCCAGCACCTCAACCACCAGCCCTGGGCTCTGATAAATGTCAGCTTCAGGTGAAGAAGGAGCCATCTCTGCTATCATTTAAGGCAGAGCTGAACTCTGAAAGCTAGTGCACTGCCAGACTCCCTTTCACACATCTACACCCCTCACACACACACACACACACACACATCACATCAGTCTCACACACACACACACACACACACACACACACACACACACACACACACACACACACACACACCAACCTCCATATCAGATTTCTATACTTTGCTGGGGAAGAACTTTCGCTCTCTAATGGGTTTTCGAGCTTTTGCGTTTGTCTGTGTGTGTGTGTGTGTGTGTGTGTGTGTGTGTGTGTGTGTGGTGTGTGTGTTGTGTGTGTGTGTGTGTGTGTGTGTGTGTGTGGGTGTGTGTGTGTGTGTGTTTGTGTGTGTGTGTGTGTGTGTGTGTCTGTGTGTGTATGTGTGTGTTTGTGTCTGCAAAAGTTTGACTAGATCAAGATCAGTTAAGATTTAGGAGCGGCAGGAGATAGCGGTGGAGGTGTGTCTGTCTGTGTGTGTGTGTCTGTGTTTCTGTGTGAGTGTGTGTGTGTGTGTGTGTGTGTGTGTGTGTGTGTGTGTGTGTGTGTGTGTGTGTGTGTGTGTGTGTGTGTGTGTGTGTGTGTGTGTGTGTGTGTGTGTGTGTCTGTGTGTCTGTGTGAGTGTGTGTGGGGGGGTGGGGGGAGTACCACAATGCGCGGCCCTCAGGATGAGGTGACGCAGGTCCCAGGTCCGTAGAATGAGAGAGAGTGATGGAGAGATAGAGGGAGCGATGTGGCTGCATCAGCTTAAAGCGGCCAGTTAAGAGGCGTGGCTGCCATCCAGAAATTGTGCATGACTCTCCTTTCTCCTCTCCCCGCAGCCCACATGATGTCGGCTGCGGCGCGGTCGCCATGGTATCACAGGCGCGGGTGTGTGTGTGTGTGTGTGTGTGTGTGTGTGTGTGTGTGTGTGTGTGTGTGTGTGTGTGTGGTGTCGTGTGCGTGTGTGTGTGTGTGTGTGTGTGTGTGTGTGTGTGTGTGTGTGTGTGTGTGTGACTTATATTCCACGTCGCTCTCAGCAAAAAAAAAAACAGCTGAAGCCTCCGTTACAGCCTGACCCCGCGGTCCCGACGGACGCAGCGGACTGGAAAGGAAATGAAAGTTGAGTGTAGGATTTGATAGGCCATCGCTGTGAAAGTCATTGTTCTCGAGCCAGGTGTGAGCCATTGACAGCCTCGACGAGCCCGCCGTCCCTGCGTGTGTGTGTGGAACTGCAGGACTTTGTTTGATCATCCCCCGGAAAGGTTCAGTTGATGCTGCTCCCCCAAATCCATAATTATGTTTTTTATTAGTTTTTGTGATTTCCATGGCTGTTTTTTGTTGTTGTTATGGTCAGCGAGTGGAACAGGAGAGATCAAGATTCAGGCTACAATACAAAAAGAGGAAATCAATGTCTTAAACAACTTCTTAAAGGCCTACCTGGAGGGAAATCCATGATGATAAAAGAGTGTGTATGTGTGCGGGTGTATGTGCGGGTGTATGTGTGTGTGTGTGTGTGTGTAGGGGGAGGGATGGCGGGAGACTATCATATTATAATGTACATCTTGAGCTGCCAATGTACGGGCAGACGCAGGGACAATTGACAGAGCATAACAATGCCGACAGCCAGTCGTAATTAAATGAATTATGGCTGACTGCCTCGTAAAGAACTTTGTCCTAGCAGCGTTTTTTTTTGCAGAAACGACATGGGGGACTTCGTTTGACAAACTGCTGCTCTTTCTGCCTTTGATTGTTTCCTTATCATCTCAGTAAAGGATCATGGTAGGCCTGGATAAACCGTGAACGGGAAAATGTATTATTGGTCGCATTCATTAGGTTATTGATTATTGGAAGTGTAACATAATCTGGGAAACTCCAGCATTCCAACACTTGTGTCACTGTGTGTGCAGGGAATGGGGAAAGCAGACGCTGAGATCAGAGACAGGGAAGGTGCGAAAGGAAGTTTTACTTCATGGAAACATATGACAGGCAGAAACTTACAACCAACCAGAAACCGTCAAACTGGGGCGGGAACTAGGGAATTTCAATACATGGAACACACGTGAACAGGAAGACTAAACACAGGTTACACACATTCAACCCATGACGCAAAGCAAGATCAGGTTATGAGGAGGTTTGGAGCAGGATTAGTTCAATATGCATGCATTCACTTATGCAGTCATTCATGTTATTGTAAGCCACTTTGGTTAAAGTCCCCTATTTTACCCCCAGCCCTCACTGTGCCCTAGTGACATCACAAGTGGGCATGTCCACCTAGATGTATTGGCGCTTTTCCACTACACTTTTCCAGCACGACTCGCCTCGACTCGCCTCGCCTCGGCTCGCCTCGACTCGGCCACGTTCCTTTTCCATTACAAAAAGTACCTACTCAACGTGGGCGGGGTCGGCATAGCATGGCGGTGCGAAACTGCGTGACACAAGGGATGTTCTATGCGCGACACAAACACAAACACAAACAATGGAGGACATGGAGGCAGTGGTGTACTTGCTGCTCGTTCTGTGGCTTTTTGTCACAAACAAAGCAAAAGAAGATAGTCAGAAAAGGCTGCAGGCGGCGAGACAAAACACAACAGAAAAGTACAGGAGAGTTTTGGAAGCCGTACAGCAGTATGAAGCCGAAGATGAGACGAGTGACGACACTCTCTGACCAATCAGCGGCCAGCAGTGTGTCGACGTCACATTTTAGTACCGGCTTGACTCGCTTGGAACCTCACCAGAGCAGGTACTAAAATAGTCCCTGGTACCAGGTACTTTCCCTAGTGGAAACGCAAAAAGAACCGAGGCGAGTCGAGGCGAGTCGAGGCGAGTCGCGCTGGAAAGGTGTAGTGGAAAAGCGCCATATGCTGGATAGATCCGTCTACCTATAAATCATACTTCTAGGTGGAAACTCCCACTGGTGTTGTCACTAAGGCACAGGAAAAGGCAGATTTTCAAACGGCTTGAAATAAATAGGGGGCCTTTAAGGAAGTCTACCAAACAGCAAATATATACTGTGGCAAAGAGCCAGAATAACACTGTCTGGTGTAAGCACTCTTTAAGGCAACAATCTGTCGATATTACAGTACGGAAATGCGACCAGTTTATAGTCTTATTAAAAGAGTATTAGGCTCTTAAAAGCCCTTTAAAGTTAACAATGTAATTCAGCATGTTCAACATAGGCCTACCAAATAAATGTTTCCACCAGGCCTTTAAATAAAAAGAAATGGTTTAATCCCTTCTGTCTTAATTTCTAGGCCTATGAAAAGTGTTATTGACCATTTTAGACTTAAGATGTGGTAAATTTGGCTCCATACAGTTTATGATTGAATAGCCTGAATACAAAATTCAAGCTATTGCCTAAAGCCTTTGACAGAAACAAACTCCATTTTAACGCTTTCAGCTACATCTTCGTCAGAATCTTAAGACAAATGAGTCGGTCAAGCGTGTAAAACTTATTTAAAAGGCATCTCAGCTACTCATTTATGGTTTGTGGCATCATGCGTCATACTATTGAATGAGTTCTCTTATAGCCTATAAAGATTGCTTACTAATGCCCAAATGGAAACAGCAATCGTCTCAATGGGGGACAACAAAATGTATTTTTAATATCTTACAAATTACACACACCCTTGACATCTCATTACAGACGTGAGAATGAGTTCTTCGTCCATGAACACTAGACATCAATTGTGTTTCTTTTTAATGGGCAAAAACGGATTGGTTCCGAGAATATTCTCCTCCCTTTGGAATTAGTATGCTCCTAAGGCCTCGCGAGAGTTGATGGAACGTGGTGAATTCCCTATTAACCGCTGTCACGATACCGCGAGATAAGTCATCCGACGGCCATCAGCACGGCAGCCTAATCGCGGGTGACTCACTTTTCAACTGTCGCTGAATCCATTGAGTTAGAAAAATCACAAAGTATTTCTGAATAAGTGTTTCAACAAAAAAGCAATCATGATCTCCGGATATGCAAATGTGAAAGAGATGCTTGACCTTTGTATAATATAATTGAGCGGTATCAATGGATTCCTTGTATCTGCTTCACTTTGGAACAAGGCTGACGCGACGGGACGACTGAAGGCGAATTCAATTTTTCGCCTGCCTAACTTCAGTGAAGTATGAAATCAGAGGGTCACGGAGGGAACGGGGGCTCCATGTACATTCCTCCTAACAGCGGGGTGAATGTACATGGAGCGCGGTCCTGCTATACGTTACTGGAGGGTTTGAAGAACATTCCCCGGGGTGACACCTTGCTGACGCGCGCCTAATGTGTTTGGCTGGGCTCTTTGAGGGGGAACGACCCAACTCAGATATGAATTATTCCTCCCAAGTTTCAGACGAAACTTGTCGATTTATTAACTTGGAGGGAGCAAAGTTTCAAATTGTATTTGAACTAATATTTATGTATATTAGCGTTGCATTTTTCTGTGCTTGGTCTTTTGCTCTTTATGCTAAATTTTCCAATAGATACCTAACATTTGACACACACGTGTCCTTGTTCCAGTGTACTTATATACACATGTAATAAGCATGTACAGCATGGAACAGCCTAGCCCTTACCTTAACCCTACCCTATGCCCTTACCACTTTCCACAACAGTGTGTTACATGTTGTTCCATATCTTCGTTACATAAGCGCATCCTGTTACATTAATTATGGTCCTAACCCCAGTTACAGGACACTAAAGTAAAGCCTAATCGATCTCTTTATATTTTTGTAACGTACGGCCATGACTCATGAGTCTGTTTTTCTGTCAATGTAGTTTGGTAGCTCCATGGACATGGCTGTTAACCAGCTCCTGAGTGTCTCTTCTTGTTATCACTCCTGGCCCCGTCTGGGCGTGTGCCCTCCCTGGAAGGCGGTGGTTGGGAAACTGAACTGGGACATGTTGACAAGTGGGGGTGGGGGGGGGTGGCACTGTGGCTCACCGCTAACTGCCATTGATTCACCTTCTCTAGTTTCAGAGTCGGGTCTATTATATCTGGAGGATGATTACTGGGGGACTGTACACTGAGTAACACAATACAGACTTACACAAGTATGGGATTTCATTATTGGTCAAATAGTTCATGAACTGGTGGATTAATGATCACCCGAGTGCTTCTATCGTGTTTGTGTTAGGGTGAGGAACACAAGGATGTTCAGTTAAGTCAGTTATTAAGTTAGTTATAATGAACAATTACTTTTAACTTATTAGCAAATCAATGGTAAATAAAAGTGTTGATAAAGTTGGTAGTAACTTTTTTTTTTATTGGGGCGGACATTTTACAATTCCAAATTAAGATTAATTTTAAATATATTATAACTTCCACATGTTTCACTCTGGAAAAGTGCCATCTTATGCTCAAGATGGTTGATAAATACTGAAACTGAAACTGCTAGAACATCAATAAAATAGAATACAAATAAATCTAAAGGTTACTCCTCATTAAAATAACACATTCTTTCACTTTAAACAAAGAACCAAAATACTACATGAGATCAATCATGAACAGGAAAGGGCTTAGTCTGATGAAATCATATTAAAAATGAATATTGCTTACCAGAGAAAGGTGTGGAAAAAATGGATCTTCAACTCTCACCGTTATTAAATGACAGAAATAGCAACCTTGGATATATGCTTATCCAGTTGGATGTGCATTACTGATTAGCATATTTCATGACAATGTCTTTTTCATAAATACACAATTGAACAGTGTCAAC
Organism: Melanogrammus aeglefinus; assembly: GCA_900291075.1. NCBI lineage: Eukaryota > Metazoa > Chordata > Actinopteri > Gadiformes > Gadidae > Melanogrammus > Melanogrammus aeglefinus. Next base: position 20,677 of record OLKM01001230.1, on the reverse strand, counting down.
TGTTTTTATTCTAAATTATTCTCCCAAATGCACACACACAAGTAAATACTGTCCAGAAGACCATTTCAACCATTTAAAGAGGCTATTTACACAAAAAAAATTTTGAAACCTAGCAAACCTCCTAGTTTAATATAAGCAGTCCCCTTGTCCAACTGTATACAACCTTTAGAGTCCAGTTGTATCGTTCAACGTGTCAAATTCAAATGAAACTAATCATACTGCCATGTTTGCAATCCTGGTATCTTCATCCCCAGTATCTTACCGAATCGAAAACAAAAAAATTTCAAAGATGTGTGTGGGATTTTTTTTAAATAATGGAATGGCAGTATTGCACAGTAATAAAGAATGTACCATAATCATAAGTTATATATTATCCCACTTCTTTGGCCAGTGACTCGTCTTTCACCAGTGACTCAGTAGCAGCAGTAACAGCTCTTGCTCTGCTGCGCAGCGTTTGGATCCCTGTGACATGGCGTCATATATTCAATGGCTGTCAGCTCCCAGTATCCCAAAGCCGTCTAAAATACGGGCCGCGGGAGACACGGCAATCAATGGGAGTCCTTGCATAAAGATCCCAGGGGACATGTCGCCTAAAAACGCTGGGCTAAAGTGGGTGAGACGCTGCTGCTGCAATGGGGTCTAAAGAACAACAACAGAAACATTGACCGATCAGAGTCCGGAGTTCAATGGCGTATTCCGAGGTCTGCGTGTGACCACAGCCGGTCGGAACGCCCCGGATTAGAGAGACGTGACTGGAATGCCCACCGCTCCAGGACAACAGAACATGACAGACAGACAGACGGACGGACGGAAAGACCGACAGAGGGACGGTTTGGCTGACAGAGGGACAGAGACACACAGAGAGAGAGACAAACAGACAGACAGAGAGGCAGACAGAGGGACAGAGAGGCAGACAGAGAGACAGAGACAAACAGACAGACAGAGGGACAGAGAGGCAGACAGAAAGACAGAGACAAACAGAGGCAGACAGACAGACAGAGAGAGACAAACCGACAGAAAGAGAGGCAGGCAGACAGGCCGAGAGACAGACAAGGGTCATTTTAATGCACGTATTCGTCGTCGCTCATGTCTGAGTCATCAGCCTCCACCTCTCCCTCGATCACAGACTTCTTCCCTCTGCAGCAGGAGACCACCAGGCCAACGAGGAACACCTGAGGTCCGCAGCACACACACACACACACACACACACACACACACACACACACACACACACACACACACACACACACACACACACACACACACACACACACACACACACACACACACACACACACACACACACACACACACGGGTTAGGCCGCCGGCATGGGATTCACAAACCACCACATAATTGTCATTCACATGAATACTTCTGAATCTATATTTAGTCTATGCATCTCCTTTGGCTTACAACACTTAACAAGCGTTTTTCCTCAAGCTTTACTATTTCCACAAAAAGCCAATGTTTGGGCATTAGCTTGTTCCTGTCATATTTAACGTAGATCGACGAAGCAATGGATTTGTGTCGGCACCAGGTCACAGCATGTATGGACCGGGTTCAGACCGATGGCTTTCAATGACTTTTACTCCCTCACTCAATCCTAAAGGGAGCGATCGACACTAAGGTCAGTGTGCACGTACGATGGCTTCCAACACACCACAGCACTCGCATCTCTTACCCCGATGAATACCCAGTTTCCAAAGTAGTAGATGGTGCTGAAGAACCAGAACTTGTGCAGGAACAGATAGGAGCGCGTCACCACACACTGGTCTGGAACACACAGGGAGAGAAAGCACACAGCCGGCAGCCGGTGAAGATGGTATACTGTGCGACATTCAGAGGTTGAACAAGGTACGTTATGTTGCACAGAGCAACGCCGGGTTATGCTTTGTGGACCGAATGCTATTGAAAATCCATAGATGAACACAGGTAAACGCAGGCACACACACAAATGCAAACGCGCGCGCGCGCACACACACACACACACACACACACACACACACACACACACACACAGACACACACACACACACACACACACACACACACACACACACACAATGTGCATATGTATCGCTCAAGGGTATCAGTTTCTATGGAGAAATATTAGACCTAACTGCAGTCACAGTCAAATGTGAACAACAGCTACATGAAAACCACGTGCAGAATACAGCATGGATAGGTGTGTGATAGTTCGGCCCCATGCTTAACAGCTTTAAAACAAGCTGTTGTCGGAGCACCGGGTAAAGGCACACCTTCTCGCTCTTGCAGAACAAGAAAGCCCGCGTCGGAAAACGAGATGGGATGCCTGAGTGTGTAATGTCAGTGATTATTCAACACCCTTCGGAGCTTGGATAATTAAACAGCACTCAGCTAGATACGTTTCCCCCTACACCTTTAGATTTCTTTAGGGAAATCAATTTAGATGCTTTTCAATAGGATAAAAGGACGATGAAAGGACTCTTGTATACGACACTTTGCAGAGGCGCGGTTTGTCTACCAAACATGCCGTCTGCTTCGACGAGCTCTGGGAGCAGAGAGTCCAAGGTAGCATAACGTCTTGCGTCTATGATGCTGATTTGTATCCTCTCTTGCAATTTGCCTTTGGAAACATCTTTCACTCGCGGTAATTCAAATGATTATTAACAGCGTTCCAGATGGGTTTAATTGAGGTTCCACCAAGGCTGCTACAAATGTTGGACTGTCATCAAGACAATCAGGCACTCCATCACACACTTCCAAGTTTTTACTTAATGATAATTTTTAATTTTTTTTTTTTTAGAAAATCAGTCACGGCATTTCTTCTTACACATTCCTCCACGCGTGAAAAAATAATTAGCCAATTACATTTTTGCATCCCCGAGATACATTTTCCCTTTATTCACAGCACACAATGGGTATTCACCGCGCGGTGTAATTAGCATGAGTACCCTCTCCCGGCGGCCCAGAGGATCAGATGAAACGACGCGTCGCAGAGCACAGGCAACTGCAGCTGTGCAACGAGTCTAAGAGGTGGAGGCTGCTGACGAATCCAGAGAACACACCTAATGCTACAAAACTGTTGTTGTCTGCAAACCCACAGCAGGGAGATGGGGAAGCTGGGAGGGGTATTCCTCAAAAGATTATCTTCTTTTTCAAAGCTTAACCACCGTTTTGGAAGTGAGATGGCGGCACATTAGTCAAGTGCTAAATATCTAAATACCGTCGCCTATTTGGAGATGAACACAGAAATAGTGGCACATTTAAATATCCATCTGGATCAAGTCCTTGCCGCCGGGGGTTTGGTATATGGATAACATGCACTTCAGGCATATCTAAATCCAGCTATATGTTGTACTTGGTATTCTCATGGTTCATTTGAATCCCTTCCTTCAATGATAAGCTCAGCCGTTCTTCACAACTAATCTGTGCAATGCTGCCAAAATGTAAATAACATCTTTATTAGCAGAATCAAAGTTAAAGTTGCAATGTGTGCGATTTATCCCCTCCCAGTTAGTAACCAGTATACCCTCAGTATACTCAGTAACAGAGATCTGTCCGGCGTCTGTGGGAGGGCGTTTTATGTCTATAATATATCAGTTTTAGGATGTCATGTCATGGATGACATTAGTGAAATCCCCATTGATCAGCTTTGACCACCGGTATGTCCGGGTCATTTTAAGCTACGAGCTAGTTGCCATGTTACGTATTGCAACGTGACCAAGTCCTTCCGAGCACTAGCTGTCATGTGGTGCCGTGCCATTGCGCCTTGATTTCCAGCAACCATTTAGATTCAGCTGTGCCACGATTTACTACTCAACAAAGGCCAATCAGATGACCCTCCTCCGGAGTAATTTAGTCAAACGGCATTTTCTACTGTGGTTCACCGTAGTCCCGCCCACCTCTTAACATTCAGAATTCTACTTCCCCATAGGGGAAGTAGAATTCTGAATGTTAAGAGGTGTCTACTTTCCCATCGTGCAATCAGCTCGCAATGAATGGTAATTATTGTTTTGGTAGTCATGTTTTTTGGGTAATTGTTTAGTGATTAATCGTAAAAGGATATGACGTGATATTTAACAATGAAACAGAATAATCATAACTGTGCGGGAAAATGCCACAGCTTTTTTTTATGTGAGGCATTGGAAAACATAAGCCATAAGCCAAGTTTACGGTATGTGCATGTTGGTTAAGGACATTACAGAACTGCAGCTCTCTGGAGACCTCTCAATATGGCCGAGGGTCGGCAATGACGAATACCATGATGCATTGTGATGTACAAGCCCAACATACAGGGCATAGCAACGTGTTAGTAAACGACACATGAATGTTGCACATGCTCTTAATCTCGTCATCGCCATCAAAGAACAAGTATTGTGGACCAGGCTTATAAAAGACTGGCTTGAGAAGGTATATTCCCACCCGGAGTAGTTAGGAATGGACATTACTATAAATACGTCATTCAGATGGGCTTTTTTCCCACACTCAATATATCTTTTTAGTTAAATATTTACTATATGATTTGTATTGCTTACAAGATTGTCCCATCTGTCCGCGCGATGCAGGCCCGCTGCATTGAAACTCAATGAAAAGACGCAATTGGACAGACCTACAACCAATCAGAGCGACGGAACACTGGGACACGTCATTGGCAGCCCCCTTGGTTGTCGACAAGAATTCCAATGCGTCACTCCCATGGGGGCTCCTCTGTTCCGTCAAATTCAACACGCCCCCCTATTAGAGGAAGGTGATTGGACCGACTTGGACCAGGTCTGCTGGAGAATCTGTTTGAGCGCGGAACTCCACTCCACTGCGTCTGGGGAACCAGAGGGAGCCAGGGCATCTATACATGAGCTTGAACGATTTGTCTGGTTTCCAGGCTAATGAAATACCATCGCACTCCTCAAATGAATGCAGTCACACAGCCATAACTTATTAACTCAACATCGTACGCCTCCAATACTGCAGTCAGTCTCTCTTCAGAGTTCTACCAGCGTAACGTTTGCATCACATATCAGCTAAGAAAGACTGATAGCAACCCACCATTGGCGTTTAAGTACAGAAATCCACTTGGGGCCTTGACTGTGAAGTGCTCGAGTTCCCAAAACCAGTGCATGATATCGGGTCTTTAAAAAAAGAATCCTTGATAAATTAAAACAAACTATTTCATCATGTTGCCGGATGAATAGTTGCCACTTGTTAATGTTTCTTCCTTAATGTTTTTCTCCAAACGAAGAGACACATCTTTTGAATTTGCATAAACTGAATGTGTCGTGGCGTGATGCAATGTGCCTCGTCCCTGAATATGATTATCATTCGAGCGCTACACTGCCAGACAGTCGTCCTTAGAAACGTTCTTCAAGTGGGGGCGTTAGTCACTGGCGCGCCGGACCTGGCGGGACAGTCCTTGATCAGGAAGTAGAACCTGAGCAGCGACAATGTCACGTTCTAAGGCTCAGTTAATAAATGGGTTTTTTTTACTTTTGTGTGCTGTAACTAAACTCATTTCAATGATCTAGTCATGTGTGTCCTAGTCATTCTTAAAAGACGTTCATTGTTTTCCCATACTACTTCAACCCTTTTATGTGTACGTATCAAACCGTTTCAAAAAGGGATGTACCCATTTTTAGCCCAGGATACCGAGTCAACAGCTAGACGCGAGTAGCTTCCACGTCATAGTGCGAGATGTTGTGCCTTCCCCTGTTGTTCTACTACGAGCCTTTTATAAAAGTTGGCTCAGAAACGGTGTGCCAATGCATAAGTGTCACTGTAAACACACGAAATGGCCCCGGAGCTGGTTGAGGTCTTGGCTACGCTCAGCCCTCTCCCTATGGCTGTGGACTGAGGGCCAATAGACCGTCTCCAAGACTGTACAGCGTGTTATCTTCCCCTTGCCAAGGCCTGTCCTTGGGATACTGGCCTCAGCCAACGCTGGCACCGCGGCGAACATATTTCGTTCCAAACTGGCACCGGCATATGTTGACTTTCCCTGGGATTCGTTGCATGAATATGCCCCCAAAAATACACCGTGGCTGTCGCCACGCGTGCATCCTCTTTGTAAGGTCACCTCAGCGTTGCTACACTGGTCGGTAAGGTCAGAAAATGATTTTTCTGAATATGCACGAATACATTGCAGTGTATTCAACGTATTATATGCTAATGGTCTTAACCAAGGTGTAACTGGAACGAGGAACCCAATGCGATTGAAATAAAGCCGATCCCAGTGCGTCAACGTGAGGAGGGAAAAGCATGAAGGGGAGAGAATGTCCTGGGTTTGTCTGGCGATGTGAGGGAGCCATCTGGAGTATTAGGACTATCCCTGCTGTGTTGCTCCTATCACACTGTTTCACACACAGCTCTCCACTCTGACCACATTGACCCTCTTATTGGTCCCGGTCTCTAGGCAGACTAAGCCCATTCAAAACCACCAACACGGGGCTTAAGGTGGACTCAATAGTACACACGTTTATGTTTTTGGGTTTTTTTCCATCTTCAGTTTTACGCCATTTCCCCGATCCCTGTAGTTTGGATGTTAAAAGAGAGGAAAATGGGGCTCTGCTTTAAGGAGGCGTTCTTTGTGAGAAGGTTAATTAAGCAGGGTAGCAGATGAGCTCTAAAGCCCAGCCAAAAGGTCATCTTCTGAAAGACCATCAGGCATTAAAAGAAGGAACCCCCATCTCGGCCTTCTCCAACCCCCCCTCCTACCCGGCAACCCGACGTATCTCTCCTCCGGCACCTCAGCCATCTGTAGCGCTCCAGCTGCTCCCCCTGAATCACAGGGCTCAGGACGGGACCCACAGATGGTTCGCAACAGTGGCCTGCCTAAACATATTACCATGTACACCAGTGACCCCCTTCACCTTGAAACCCACACTCCCACCCCGCACCGACTGCAGCGAGCGGGGCCACTCAGGAGTGTGAAGGTAATCTCACCTTGGGTTATGATACCGGACTAAGGAGGATGCCCTTTTCGAAAGCGTGCCGCATTTACGGACAACTTTTCATCAGAGCGCACAGGAGATCCTCCTTTTCAATATCTCTCAATCTTCTGTCCAAAGCTGTTGGATTTGAGATGGTTGCGGTTTGCTTCGAGACACAATGAGTCCCGCATGCGTAAGGCCACAAAACATTTGGAGAGTGTACTTACGGGCTACCTTTAGTCACAGAAAACGACCTCAATGGAACTCTGCGATTGTCATTATTTATATATTTTATTTGTTGTGAATACACAGGCTTTATAATGGCGGAATGTCATTGCTAAGTTTGAGTGACCAATTGCTTTCGTCAACATAATCACCATGCACTCTGTGGATGCGGTGACAAGCTGCACGGTTAAGCAGAAAAATATTGGTTAGTTCAAGCCAGGAGTATATAAGACGCATTTCTCTTATTCATAAAAAAAAAATGAGATTTCAGCCGGGTGCAGCAAAAAATGAAAAGCCTAATAATTTGAGTGGGTGTATTATGGAGCTGGGGATGATGGCACGATGCCAGAAGCCACTGTAACGCAAAAATAATTTCCACTGACTGTGGGTTTGAGTATTTGAAGATGAGAATATGCCACAATAAGAAATACGACTGCTATGTTGTGCATAATTATACCACAAGAGAGGAAAACGTAGGCCTAAATCTCCCTGTTGGTAAGGACATTCTCAAGACGACGACGAGAATTAGCTGCCGGCTACAACCTGTCGAAACGTCAGAAACCATGAGTGTGCTCAGGCTTACAGATACACGATATCACAACGCTCTACTCTGAATCAATGATAAACTACATGCGACACGATGCTTCCATCAACATCGGAAGAAAAGAGACTTATTGAAAAACGGTCCAAACATTGCACCCGTGGTGGGAAAAGGACAATTAATTCCAGTTGGTATTGATACCGTCTGCTGTTGTAAATCGTCTCTCTCTCCCCCCCTCAGTGGCAGCCGAGGAAATCACAACTATCTCGTCTCTCTATGTATTTCAAAGAAGAGGCCGTTGCTAGGAAACTGACGGTGACTGGCTGCAGTCCGTGGTGTCAAAACATTCCCCTATTTACAACTTTTTTTTCCGCCATGACGTTGAGGACAAAATAGTGTCACACACCATGCATGTATAAAACAAGGCTTTATGTTTACAACACCACACGAGTAAGTGAAGCCCGACCGGTGAGTCTGTTGACACAGGGAGGAGAGTCAAACATTAATTTAATACAGGGCCAAAACTAAAGAAGTCATGCCTCACGCCATGCAAAAGAGGAAAACTATTTTTTTGGTGCGTGCGTGCGTGCATGTGTGTGCGTGCGCGCGTGTGCACGTGCATCTTCATATATGTTTTTGCTGCGAGGGAAACGAGTGGGCCAACCTGCTTTGATTTGCGTTTGCTTGAAGAAATCCATACAAAACAGCAGCACTGTGAAGGCCAAACAAACTAAACTATTAAAATCCTTTAAATGTGTGCTGGCGGATTATAACAACGTGACCTACTAAACCAAACACACTAAACCACGCGTCAGACGCCATCGGCCACACACCGCTGGCTTTCACAAGTTGTATAACAGGCACTCAATGGACGGCTGGATGGCTGTGTGTGGATTTGTTGACAAATTACCCAAAGAATCTCATGAGAAGGGGCACACGCCGGCTAACCGTAGACAAAACTACCTGTTGCTACTCAAAGGTAAAAGCACAGAGCAGTCAGTCTCAAACTATCTACATGTTTCTTCATCAGGAAACCTTTTCCATACACCATGTCTCTGCAGTCCCTGGCAACAGACGACTTAAAAGTAATTTGGCCTGCGTGCGTGCGTGCGTGTGTGCGTGCGTGCATGTGTGTGTGTGTGTGTGTGTATATGTGTGTGTTTGGGGGGGGGGAGGGACCATGGCAACACATTCCAGCGGATTCATCTCCATTATGTTGAGTAAGTGACTAATGGATGGATAATGACCTCCGCACAGATAATGGGGGAGCTTGGCACAAAGCACCTGCTCACCAAGACACGAGCGTCGCCGCCCGCCGCACCGCGGTGACGCACTGACCAATCGGTCCCCACCCATCGCCCCCTGACTGTCTATGTCTACTCTGAGCTATGCTCGCTATACCTCCAGACTGAGGATGCACTGGCGGAAATGTTTGCATATAAACTGACTTTTAAATATTTTTGTATTGTATTTGTCTTGTTCTATTTGTGGACCTGAGTCTGAGGTAAAGTTTTCATATCATATCTATGGATTCCCGCCTGTTCTTCCACTATGTGAGTGCCTGTGATCAGAGACGTGAGGGTTTAAACTGCGTGGTGTTGTATTATCAAGACAGGTTTCAACAGGACAAGCATGGAGAGGCTTGGAGCGCAGGCTGTGTGGCAGCCATGGTAACACACACACCATTGTTTTCCCTTTTTCTTCCTTCTCCATCGCCAGACATCTAGATCAGTGTGTTCCTTCCTTTGAGGTTTGTTGTACCACTACATTGTCTTTGTCGTCGAGATCTTTCGCGCGCCTCGTATGTAAACGGTAAAGAATAAGTAAACACTCACAGTGGCTGAGCAAAGAGTGCCAGCGCCCCCCCCTTTATACACGGTTCATACTACAAGGGGGATCATAGCCAGTGGGAGACGCTGGGAAGGAGAGGCTGAGCAGCGGATGCTCCCAGCTGTGTTTATTATGCTAACACAAATTAACACAAAACATCAATGGAACACATTACAATGGAAAGCGCTGAACCACGAAAGGGTGGAAAACACAAAGCGACACTATTTTTGTAATAATAACAAGCTATGACGCTTTATTTACGGAAAAATATTTATCATATATACATTTTCAATTATCTTTTTGTCTATTTATGAATTTGTCCTTGGCAAGAATAAAGGCCCTAGGACCACCTGCAGTACCACGGCGCTCCACTAGTAAAAACCACTCATCAAGCCATTATCAGAGAAAATCATACCTTTTGATGGACTAAATTACCCTGAGAGCAGTTCTAGGAATATAAAGGGGTCAGCAAAGCCGGCTCCTGTTTCAGAGGAATAGGGACTAAATACAGTAAAAGGGAAAACTGTCTCAGCATGGTATGAAGGTCTAAGTGAACCCCCATTTCACTGGGTTCGGAGAGAATAAGACCTGGAAAAATGTATTTTGGGATGATTGTTAGAGGAATGAGGGGGGGGGGATGTGTTATCACCATGGTTACGGCCCACAACACATAACTTTTCAACCCTTCTTTTTAAAGTTGGTACCGTCGTTGTGTATGACAGTATAACGAGTGATGAAGTCTATGCAACGGCCCCAATGGGGGTCATTATACTAAAAGTGTCAGAGAATATAACCGACTAAGACCGGGCCATCAACATTACTAAATAAACGACACCAGTGTTCAAAACTAATCTATGAACGTCTTTTGTTTTTACACTCCAACTCTATCGCTTCTAAAAACGACTTGGCCAAAGCATGTTAATGACTCATTACGCGATCGTGTGCGAGACAAGACGAAGATCACTTATAAAAGGGTAAACATCTTTAGCGCACACAGAGAAGTAAGCACCTCTACTCCCTTGCTAATGGCCAAACCGTTATTTGTTGCAATGCTTGACTTTTGAACCCACTTTAGAACCCACATTAAAGCACCGGTCCTCGTACAATCTCGTAATTATCTAATTCAACGTCCTGCCAGTTGGAGGTTTACACCCTGACCCCAAGATGGCCTTTCCACGAGACCAAAAGGAAAAAGCATTTCTTTTGTCTTATCTAAATATAACCACATGTCGATATAAGAGTTATAACCAAAAAGATTAGAAAGAAAAAAATCTGCTGTATGGTTTTTAAACTCGCAGTGATGTTATCAGGCTTCAGAGCAGGTGTTAAAAATATCCAGTTTCTTTGCTGCATTTTTCTAATTTGTTAAGAGTCAAAGTGCAGCTGTAGCAATAAACGTTACTTTCAACAGGGAGATCCAGAGCTTGTGATAAATACAGCTGTATTTAATATACATCTGCTGTTGATTATAGCCGGCACATAAAGAAGAAATATGGAAGAATGTGAGTGTGAGAATGGCATTACAAGGCAGGAAGACATTCACATGAGGACACAGAAGAAAACGTGACACTTGTTGACCTCTAGGGGCGTCACTTCGTTTAAATACCGTCTGCAATTACCATCCTCAATGACCCAGTTCCATGAGCCGTCGTGATCCGGCAACAAGTGTCTAATAGCTTCTGTAGAATAACCGTCTGCAGAACTGTGTAAAAATAGCCGGATTCAGACTACCTTTCTTAAGGCATCGGGCCGCCTTGTTCCCTAATGATCGATGATTTGCCCAATTATTTAATAATGAAACAGCTGGCCAAGAATGTCCATGAAAAAAAAAAAGAAGATTATTACGAAAACAATTTTATTTATTTTTATATTGACACCCAAATGGATAGAGAGGGAAAGGGGAGAGGGAGGGTTAGAGATCGAGAAAGAGATAGAGGGAGATTGATAGGGAGAGAGACACAGACACAGAGACAGGGAGAGAGAGACAGAGAGAGAGACAGAGACAGAGACAGAGACAGAGACAGAGAGAGAGAGAGAGAGAGAGAGACAGAGACAGAGAAAGAGACACAGAGATAGACAGAGACAGAGAGAGACACAGAGACAGAGAGAGAGAGACAGAGAGACAGAGAGAGACACAGAGATAGAGAGACAGAGAGAGACACAGAGAGAGAGAGAGAGAGAGAGAGAGAGAGAGACAGAGAGAGAGAGAGAGAGAGAGAGAGAGAGAGAGAGAGAGAGAGAGAGAGAGAGAGAGAGGAGAGAGAGAGAGAGAGAGAGAGAGACAGAGAGAGAGAGAGAGAGAGACAGAGAGAGAGAGAGAGAGAGAGAGAGAGAGAGAGAGAGAGAGAGAGAGAGAGAGAGAAGAGAGACTGAGACAGAGATAGAGAGAGAGAGAGAGAGAGAGAGAGAGAGAGAGTACAGAGAGAGAGAGAGAGAGTACAGAGAGAGAGAGAGAGAGAGAGAGAGAGAGAGATTGAGAGAGAGAGAGAGAGAGAGAGAGAGAGAGAGAGAGAGAGAGAGAGAGAGAGAGAGAGAGAGAGAGAGAGAGAGAGAGAGAGAGAGAGAGAGAGAGAGACAGAGACAGAGACAGAGACACAGACAGAGAGACAGACAGAGACAGAGACAGAGAGAGAGAGAGACAAAGACAGACGGACTGAGACAGAGACAGAGAGAGAGAAAGAGAGAGAAAGGGATAGAGGCAGAGAGACTGGTAAAGACCGCGCTAATCCACAATGTCCCACCTTTACGAAGCCTTTTGCTTTCAGAAAGGCTCAGTATGCCATGGCGTCCTATCCTCTCACATGGCACTGAGGCACCAGCGAGCGGTCTGATCTAATGTTATCCTCCCTGCTGACTGTCTGATCTTTCTCCCCTGTTTGGTGATACAAAATGTGCTCCATACCGCAAGGCTCCGCTCAGAGTCCCTGCTACAGAAGCAAATAACTGTCGTTATCACAAAAGGCGCAAATACTGCAAAGCTGCCACCTTGAGGGTGGGGGAGAATGGTCTAGAGGTGAGGGTGCTTCAGTCCCCGCTGAAAGACTCCTACGAGTCTACCTACGAGCCTACCTACGAATCTCCTTGAGCACAATGCCCTAACTAACCCCTCCAGTTGCGGCAGATAAAAGTGTCTGCCAAAAGGAGCAAGTAGTAAAAGAGGTCGATGCAGGAGCAAGGCTGTGAATCTGTTTGGAAAGAAACACCAGCTTTTGATGCCGATACAAGTCTTTCCATTCTTTTGTACATTTCAAAAGCCAGTTTCTGAGCATAACAAAACACGTCAACTTTATGCCAGGGAATGACGCACACAAATGATGCGATTGCGTAAGCATTTCTAACCAATAAGTAATTTCCAAGTTAAGCCTTTGCAGGACTTGAGTCATTTATTTTCTGATGAATGGATTAGGCGCGATGCATGGACATTTGTGTCTTCATGGTTTATTAAGCATAATGTTTGCTGCCGATGGGGTAGCAAGAGGCGGCCGAATGCATTGGTAAATATTTACCCTTGGTATTAATTCAACTGTTAAATATTAAATGATCATATAAATTACTGAAACACACTCACAGTGTGAGTTCTTCCAAGGACACCAACGGGACGAGCCCACCATTTTCACCCTTTAATCATTTCTCTGGTTGTGTGGGTGGGGATTCTCTGCGATAACGTGTGCAAGCATGTCTTACTTTGGAGGAGACAGCCTTACCTTGGGGGGCGTCAGCATCACAGACCCTGGTGGTGAAGTTCCCTGTGGCCTCTCCTTGTTGGGGCGCATGGCTCTGTTCCAAACACACCGCAGACACGCACGCTTTTAATGCAACTCCGCTCTTAACACATTCGAATGAGCACCAATTGAGGGATTCAGCAAAACCAGAGGAAGTGAGTCTTCCGGACACTTCCCCCTCGCGGTGAATGTGACCAGAGCGCTCGTGAGGGCGGCTCCAGTGGGGGTCGTACCTCGGCCAGGTACTTCTGACTGCCGTACATGACGTACTGCGGCGCCAGGCTGTAGATGACGTAACTGGTGTGGAGGACAATCAGCAGCAGGATCATGCACAGGAAGAGCAGCGCCTGGGGACGCGTCTTCTTGGGCCGGATCTTGTACAGCTGGAGAAGGAGAAGGAGAGAGGGAAGATGGAGATGGAGAAGAAGAAAGGGGAGAAGTGGAGAAGGAGAAGGAGAAGGAGAAGAAGAAGAAGAAGAAGAAGAAGAAGAAGAAGAAGAAGAAGAAGAAGAAGAAGAAGAAGAAGAAGAAGAAGAAGAAGAAGAAGAAGAAGAAGACGCAGATGAAGAAGAAGTAGTAGAAGAAGAAAAAGAGGTCAGAAATAATGGAAAGAAAAACTAAACTGAAAGGTGACTCATAGAAAACAAAAATTGCCTTTATGACTGTATTTACTTTCAACTTCTAGTATCCAAAGCGACTTCAGAAAAATGTCATTAAGTAGCAGATAGAGGTTAGGTAGGTTGGTAGGTCGATGAAAGTCAAACACCCTGGCCGGCCAACGATCCTTCACAAAATTGTCATACAAAAAAAACCCAATCCTAATAGTTAAAGAGCTATGTGCTTGGCGTGGGCCGTCACTCCGTACCCGTATCCAGAAGAACCAGATGCCCATGTTTCGGATGCCCGCCATAGAGGTGAGCACAAAGTAGACAGTGATGACGGTGATCAGGATGTAGTCCAGAGGGAAAACCTGAGGGGGGGGGGAAGAGAAGGTTGAGCTCCGACTCTCTACGAGGGTTAGTCATCAGATACAAGGTTATAATTACATCCTGAGGGGCAGGCGACTGCATGAAGATAACCGCAAAGCCGCCGACTTTCTACACCTCTTTCAGGTGTGTGTGTGTGTGTGTGTGTGTGTGTGTGTGTGTGTGTGTGTGTGTGTGTGTGTGTGTGTGTGTGTGTGTGTGTGTGTGTGTGTGTGTGTGTGCGTGCGTGCGTGTGTGTGCGTGTCGGTGTGAGAGAATGAACAATTATTAAGACCACAGCGCACACTCTGTCCAGGTCAATTAGTCCAGAGAGGAGACCAGCGTTGCGGTCCGAGGCTACGAACAAGTCAGCATCATCTTGGTGTTGGGAGTCTTACAAACAAATGTCCAGTGATAGCCCCTCAAATGCCTTGATATAATTGATATAATTGATATAACTGATGAACTCGATGGATAGGCCACAGATGACTATGGACCCTGTCAAGCTAGCTCTAAAAAGTACGATAGTTGCTAATCGTAGTTGCTAGTTAGGTATCACTTAAATAATTAAGTTGTTTACTAGCAGAAGTTAGATAGAAGGGGATTAGGCTCCTTCATCCAAACCATCTGATACCTCAGTTTATTAGGCCTAAATCTCCATAATATACTAATGAATGCATTTCTTTTTTAAACAATGTAAGCCTGTTAAAGCTACAGTATGTAGGATAAGCGCCATCTAGTTGTGAAGTTACAGATCACAACCAACTGAAAACAACCCCTCATCTCTCCCATTCCAACGACTTAGTACAACCTACGGTGTCCTGTACTGGCCTGTGAGGGGCCAGTAGGTACTTCTTAAATCATGTTCTTCAAGAATTAGAGAAGCTGTATCTCAGGAGGTAGAGCGGATTGACTACCTCCTGAGATACAGCTGCAAGGCTTCAAGTTGTGTCGAGGTATGTCTGCGCAAGACCCCTCACCCTGACTGGTGTCGAAAAGCTGGCTGTCGCCCTGCGGGTTGACTCCCCCCTCGGTGTGTGAATGTGTGAATGAATGGTTGGAAGATCGCTTTGGATAATATCCCCTAAATGTAAATGTCAGTGACTACAGCAGCATCAAGTAATCATGTGTTGAGGTTCCTTAAAATATTTAGAATTAGCATTTTGGTTATTTAGTCTGTAACACTATGGGTCATGACCTACAAGTAAAAAAGCGTTAATGATAAAAAAATAAATCCTATCTAAACGCTTCCTTTTCATTCTGGGCTATATATATTTTGGACATAAAAATCCTATTTTAAGGCAACAAAATCATAGCAATTTATATTGTGATGGGAATACACAGAAATTAAAATATACTAGGCATATTATAATTTATTTCTGCTAGGTCAGTGCCGCTGGATGAAACTATACTACACACATCGCACCGTTAAATAAATCTATTTCTACAATGAGAATATATCGTCGGTGAGCACACTAATGGCTGAGGGTCATATTTCTAAATATTGGCCTCAGACATGTAATCAATTCCACTATCCAGCCTGAAGGGTGCCCGAATGGTTCATTCTGTCAGTCATTCCCCCGGCTGTATGCTTGCGTGGAATGAAGGCTTCAACAGTAGTTGTTATGTTCAGCTCCTAGACATGCGACTGTGACCTAGACCACGACGGCAGGGCGACTCAAAAGCACTGGCGTTAAATCGAAACGATAACAGTCAACTGTTTTACTTTTTATTGGTAATTGTAGTCGTGGCGAATGCTGCAGTTCTAAACGCGGAAACTAAGCGCTTCTTTGGATTAATAGCAGTATGTAGACGAGTGCAAGTACCATATTTATGATGTTGATGATGCATAAATAAATATATGTATTATAGAATGAAGATGGTTGTATCCGTCACCTACACTATACATTAATGATTTATGGTACCCTATAGTGTCGGGGATTCACAAGTTATTTTAAACATGAGAACGCCATGTCGGTGTTGATTTGAAGTGGGTACTAAACATTGTTACCCCAGTAGTATACTGCAAGGTTAAAATATGCCCTCTGACAGCTGAATAACAAATGGTTCCCTGTCATGATTAAGTCAAACCTGAAACTTTAACTACTCTGACAAGTCAATTAAAAGGATAATGCTTATTCATAGGGTTTTGGCTGCCCACTGTTTGTCGTATAAATAAGAATAGAACGACAGCACACAGAAGTCACCATGTACTTAAAGACTTAAGAATACCGTTGTATCATTTGGCATTTAATTAGTGAAAGGTCAGGATTCATGTGCCAATGTGGAAGTCTCAACAGGTGTTAGGATTGGTGGGAATGTAAGGCTCATCCACTTGGATTTGGTAGCAAAAAAGCGACCAGTGTAGTTTATTAAAATAGACATTTGTCATTTGTCAACATAAAATCCAAAGCATTTCTTTTTTCGAATATGTGATACATAGATGTGCAACGTGAGCGCAGTGCTGGCCTACCAAGGTACAATTCCAAGATAGCATGAAGCGGGAATTGCGTTGTACGTTGACAGCTCACTGCGTCAAAAAAAGAAACTGACAAAGGTTTTGTGACGGTGACATAAAGGTCCGTGTGGGCGTGCATATCATTCGAGCCACACATAATACCAATGCCGGCCTTGGGGCATCAAAGTACCGCGTTGCTCATGGCAAATTAAATTCAACACACTTCTTCCCCGCCCGATCTGGTGATCACGCCTTAATATCCTGTTTGTTTGGATTGCAGATGGCGGAGGTATGACAGGCGGGAGACAGGTGGCTGTCACTGGGTCCTGAAGGTCAGAGCGGAGGATGTTTACTCACGGGCTGGAGAACCAGAAGCAGCTCATTCAGGGGATTGGTCAGATTGGTGCCAAAGATGATGAATCCAGAGCTGATGCCAGCGGAGTGCAGTGCTTTGTCCAAACTGACACACGGGCGCGCACCGACACAAGGGCGTGAACGGACACACGGGTGCGCATGGACACACCACACACACACACACACACACACACACACACACACACACACACACACACACACACACACACACACACACACACACACACACACACACACACACACACACACACACACACACACGCAGAAAGAATGTCAGTTTCAATGAAAAGACACTGCACTGCATGTTGAGGTGAATTAGATCTGACTTGTTTTGGATTCAACCAGCATACTGTAACTTGTACCGTGCTCCACTTACTTGGAAATAAACAACGAGACGATGAACACCAGAGCGACAATGATGAAGAAAACACCCAACAGTATCTGCAGCAGGAGAACGAGGAGAAAATAAGCACAAGAAACACTGGGTGAAATGAGGAATATCAATAGATAGAAGGGACAATTCCTTGCTCTCTGAGTTCACTCCATAATAGGACAGCGGGCTTCTAAAGTGGACCTGCATAACTCATATTTGGGACATGTTGTTAAGGCAAGACCATTTGGCTTGGCACAGTGCAGTCTGGCACCACTGCTCAGGGTGACAGTAGGAAGCAAAAGGCACAGTTCAGACAGAGCAAATTAGGTGACAGGGAGGAAGGCAAGCATGCCTTTACATCTGCTCTCATTCAAATGGCCTTCAAAACCTGTCGTCCTTTCACTGCGTTGTTCCTCATTTTTTCAGAATTCAGGTTCCTATTAGAATCCCTTGTGCGTCTGCAGTGGGCATACTTTTAGTTTCAGGGTTGCCCTGGTAAGTTTGGTCAAAAAACAAGTACCGTAGTTCAAATAGTTTAGATGAATTTAAAACAGCATTAAAGGGGACCAATTTTACCACCATTTGGAGTGGGATTAGCCATTGGAAGCAGTTTCAAAATCTCTCTTTTATTGACATCACAAATGGTAATGTCCATTTGTGATGTCTAACAGGCTGTCTAACAGCCTAGATAGTTAGTTAACAGCCATCAGTTACTGCACTACCTTATAATCCAGTCAATACAAAGATTCTAACCTATATAAACCACCAAGTACTCTTCACAACCACTTCCATGCTTCTTTCCAACAACGGAAACTGAACTTTGATCTACCCACACAGCACATTTCTGTAGGTATCTTCAGTTAGGAAGCGATTCATATTCCACGCGTCAAACATAAGCCCCACACTACGGCGGCCTCCTTCGTCGTGCACCTGGCATAAAGGGATCCGTCCTTTCTGCATGATACTCTACAGACCAGAGTAGTACTCTCGGACGTTAAACAAAACTGACGGGGAACAGGAACTCAACACAGAAATCTCTGAAGATGTCTGGGAGGCAATTCTTGATAGAACACACCATCGCTTTAGGATTGCCAGGCACTGCTTAGTACAATTCAAGGTAGTTCACAGCCTCCATTTTTCAAAGTCAAGGCTACACGCCATGTATCCAAATGTCTCCCCCATGTGTGACAAGTATAAACAAGAGTATTGAACTCTCTCCCACCCGTTCGGGTCTTGCCCAAAGCTAAATTCCTCTTGCACTCATATGTTGACATATCAAAAGGCGTTGAATAAAACGATTGATCCAGACCCATTACTTGGTATTTTTGGATCGGTGGTGGTTAATCCTTCCCTTAATAAATATGAAGGGAAAGCCATCTCTCCCCCCCTCCCCCCTGTACACTGTTGGCCAAATGCCTCTTCTTACAACAGTAAAAGTCGGCCCCCACGATTCCAGCAGTGGCTGAGAGCCGGGGGAAGTTGCTCCACATGGATAGACTTTGCTATAAGTCTACCACAGAGGAATCTCCTTCCTAAAAAACATGGCAACACCTATTTGACAAATGGGCAGCTGCCTGCGAGGAAGATCACGCCTAGTTTGAAAGCCCATGCACCTGAACGCATAAAGTATATAATATTGAATAATATCTAACCCCAATGTATACCGAACACTTTCTACATTTCGAAGGCTGTCAACGTTTCTATTTTATGCTGGCATTGGAATTATTAACAGTATTTTATTTCAATTATATATATTTTAAATTACTTATATATATATAGTTTTTAATATTTTATTTGGTATCTACTTGAGCCATTTACACTGCGTGGGGGGCAGTCATCCAGGGTCAGGGAGGGGGGCTTAAGATCGGAAATGGGGTGGGCTTGGGTTTGTTAAAGAAAATAAGGTAAAATACTGCATCACTTGAATATGATGTCTTAAAAATAAAAAAAAATTAAGTAAAAAAATAAATGCGATCAGTTAAAAGGTTTAAAACAAGTAAAAGGTGAATATACATGCGCCCTTAAGCTTTCTAAACCACTCAGTCCGGTAACCACTTCCGCGGTCCAACACCTACTATTTTAGCATATTAAAAGTGCACATTTTGGAACATGGTGAATCCATAATGCCCAAATCAAATTAAAAAAAAAGCTCAATTATTAACATGTACATTCAAAACGTTCTGCAAAAGGTATCAAGCTGTTCCAAAAACACCAACCGGATACTTAACCACTGCGGACGAGAAACTGGCAACGGCTGCTGTGAGAAGAAAAAGGGCCAAGCAACAGAGAAGCAGGTCTAAGTATAGAGGCGCGTGGCGGAGGTACTTATTCCTTAGTCCAGGCTCACCTTAAAAGGTCTGAGCGCACTCCCCACTTTGGTACAGCAGTTTCTCTCGGCTATCTCCAGATGGCGGCCTCTCCGCTGGAGAACCTGCAGTTTGCCCTCGAGTGTCTGCAGGCTCCGTCGGTCCCTGGACGAGAGGGGCCGTCCGTCCTTACACTGGCCACGGGTGAGACAATAA
Organism: Melanogrammus aeglefinus; assembly: GCA_900291075.1. Classification (NCBI taxonomy): domain Eukaryota; kingdom Metazoa; phylum Chordata; class Actinopteri; order Gadiformes; family Gadidae; genus Melanogrammus; species Melanogrammus aeglefinus. The sequence goes on along the minus strand of OLKM01001230.1, from coordinate 762 downwards.
CCATGGTTAGAAAGGGGGTTTTAATAGATCATCGTGGATAGGATGTTCCGCGAGGCGGCACCACAAAGAGGGGTGCTTTTCATCCGTTTCAAGGGTGGACGTGTAGAAAGTACGCGTAAGGATGTTTCAAAGACTAATTGTGTGTGTTGTGGTTGTTGTGGTTGATAATCCCGTACGCGGTTCTAGAACCAATCGAGGGAATGCTGCAGAAGGCTGCTGTTCACAATCTTCACGTCACATTTGTCCTTTGTAGGTTATTATGTTATCCAATGAATGCAACACATACACACATATTCAAATGATGGTTCTTTAGTAACAGCACTAGCATCACTTATCATCGCTTAGTACGGGATCACACGGCGTAGCAGCTTCAATGCCCAGGATTGTCTCATTTGTATACACTGGACTAGGTCGGTGTGTGGTGATGAAACCCACCGTAAATTTCCCTCTTTGTTAAGAGAGACACAAAATGACAACGCGGGTGAAGTCTGGAGTTATCTGGTTTCACCTCGGCCTTCTGATTAGGGACTGGGAGATTCACAGGCAACTAGCGTTGAAAGTTGCTCAGCTTGCAAACTAATGATTATATAATTATAAGCCATTTATTCGTGGTTTTTTGCTCCTCTTGAGGGCTAATAAGTAGAGCATGGACTATATGGCTGTAAGCGATCGAATCTAAGAGTTGAGCTGGGAACGAGTGTAAGGCTGTTCCTGGTTTTTGTGTGAATCATACGTGAAGCATCCTCTGAGGAAGCTTGGCCA
>OLKM01001229.1:132500-157761 GCA_900291075.1 Melanogrammus aeglefinus | reverse complement strand
ATGTATTTTTAAGATATTATATATAGCCTATTTGGTTTTGTTAAATTCATTAAGACTAATAAGTATGTTATGTACAAAGTTCTTCGTCATAGAGTGATAAACATTTTTAATCGGTCGTCATCAAAAAAACATAAGGGTAACAATGTTGTTTTTCATAATTCCAATAACTAAGGGGTAACCACTGTCGTTTTTTTTATCAAATCAAACGATGTCGATATTTATCAAATACAACATAAGGGGTTACCCCGTCATTTCTTATATGAAACATATGGGGTAACACTGTCATTTTTTATCAAATAAAACATAAGGGGTAACACTGTCATTTTTTATCAAATAAAACATATCGGGTAACACTGTCATTTTTATCCAAAATAAAACATAAGTAGTAACACTGTCATTTTTTTATGAATTAAATATATGGGTAACTGTCATTTTTATCAAAATAAACATCAGGGGTAACACTGCCGTTTTTATCAAATAAAACATAAAGGGGTGACAACTGTCGTTTTTTATCAAATAAAACATAAGGCGGTAACACGTGTCGTATTTTTATCAAATTAAACAATGTAAATATTTATCAAATAAAACATAAGGGGTAACACTGTTGTTTTTTTATCAAATAAAACATAAGGCGGTAACACAGTCGTTTTATCGGATAAAACATAAAGGGTAACACTGTCGTTTTTTTTATCAAATCAAAAAATGTCGATATTTATCAAATAACACATAAGGGGTAACACTGTCATTTCTTATCATATGAAAGAAAATGGGGTAACATTAGCGATATTTGTGAATAAAAACATAGGCCTAGGGGTATCACTGTCGTTTTATCAACTAAAAACAAACATATCAACTTTTATAAAACATAATGGGGTAACACTTGTCTTTCCATCGGTCGTCTCAAAAAAACCAAAAGGGGTAACGCTGTCGTTTTTTATCCAATAAAACTTAAGGGTAACACTCAGTTTTTTTTATCAAATCAAACAATGTCGATATTTATCAAAAGTCAGACATTAAACACTGTCATTTTTATATCAAATAAAACATAAGGGGTAAACACTGTCGTTTTTTATCATACAAAAACACAGGGGAAACACTGTCGTTTTTTATCTAAATAACATAAGGGGTAACACTGTTGTTTTTTATCAAAATAAAACATAATGGGGTAAACTGTCATTTTTTATGAAATAAAATATATGGGTAACACTGTCATTTTTATCAACATAAAACATAAGGGTAACACTGGTCGTTTTTTTATCAAATAAACATAAGGGGTAACACTGTCGTAACTTTTTATCAATCAAACGAATCAAATATAAACACAAGGGTTAACACTGGTTTTTATCAAATAAAATATATGGGGTAACACTGTCGGTTTTTTATCGACAAGAACATAAGGGGTAACACTGTCGTTTTTTTATCAAATAAAACATAGGGAGTAACACTGTCGTTTTTTATCCAGACAAAACACAGGGGTTAACACTCGTTTTTTATCAAATAAAAACATAAGGGTAACACTGTTGTTTTTTTTATTAAGTAAAACGATAAGGGGTAACACTGTGTTTTTTATCAAATTAAAAACAAAGGTGTAACACTGTCATTTTTATCAAAATAAAACACATGGGTAACACTGTCGTTTTTTTAATCAATAAAACATAAGGGGTAACACTGTCGTATATTTTATCAAATCAACAGTAATGTCGATATTTATCAAATAAAACATAAGGGGTAACACTGTCGTTTTTTATCAAATCAAACTAAGGGGTAACACTGTCATTTCTTATCATACCAAATCATGTGTGTAAACACTATATAGTGGTCTGCTAGCTCAGGAGGTAGAGCAGTGTTTAGTAACCAAATGGTTGCTAGTTTCGTTCCCCAGCCTCCTCCTAGCTGAGCGTTATGATGTTCATTACAAGAGACAATTTAGCCCTAACTGCTCCTGATAAGGGTAACACTGTGGTATTTCTTATCAAATCAAACAATGGTTTGATATTTATCAAATAAACATTAAGGGGTAAACACTGTCGTTTTTTAATCCAATCAAACAATGTCGATATTTATTCAAATACAACATTAAGGGGTACCCCGTTTTTTATCAAATAAAAACATTAAGGGTAAAACTGTCGTTTTTTATCAGACAAAACATAAGGGGTACACTGTTTCGTTTTTTATCAATAAACATAAGGGGTAACACTGTTGTTTTTTATCAATATAAACATAAGGGGTAACACTGTCGTTTTATCAAATAAAACATAAGGGGTACACTGTCCTTTTTATGAAATAAAAATAATATGGGTAACACTGTCATTTTTTAATCATAAAACATATGGGGTATAACACTGTCGTTTTTTATCAAATAAAACATAAGGGGTAACATGTCGTTTTTTATCAGACAAAACATAAGGGGTAACACTGTCCGTTTTATCAAATAAACATAAGGGGTAACACTGTCGTTTTTTATCAAGTATAACATAAGGGTAACACTGTCGTTTTTTTATCAAATCAAACATGTCGATATTTATCAAAATAAATCTTAAGGGGTAACACCGTCGTATTTATCGGTCGTCATCAAAAAAAACACAAGAGGTAACCACTGTCGTGTTTTTATCAAATAAACAAAGGGGTAACACTGTCATTTCTTTATCATACGAAGAAATGTGGTAGAACACTAGCGTTATGTATGGTCTGTTTAGCTCAGGAGGTAGAGCAGTTGTCGAGTAACCAAAAGGTTGCGGTTCGTCGCCAGCTCCTCCTAGCTGAGTGTTTGATGTGTTCTTGAGCAGAGGAGCAGTTAGCCCTAAACTGCTCCTGACGATCTGGCTGAGTCGGTTGCAATGGTTGACTCTGCTGTCAATGTGTGTAGTAGACTGAAGGTAGAGTCGCTTTGGATAAAAGCGTCTGCTAAAGCCCTAAATGTAATTATTTATGAATATAAAAACAACTGTCGTATTTTTATCGGGTCGTCATCAAAAAAAACACAAGAAAACCCTGTCGTTTATTTAATACTCAAATATAAAACATAGTGTAAGGTGTAACACTGTCGTTTTTTATCAGACAAAAACATAAGGGGTAACACTGTCGTTTTTTATCCAGACAAAAACATAAGGGGTAACACTGTCGTTTTTTATCACTAATAAACATAAGGGGTAACACTGTCGTTTTTTATCAAATAAAACATAAGGGGTAACACTGTCGTTTTTTATCAAATAAAACATAAGGGGTAACACTGTCGTTTTTTATCAAATAAAACTTAAGGGGTAACACTCTCGTTTTTTATCAGACAAAACATAAGGGGTAACACTGTCATTTTTTATCAAATAAAACATAAGGGGTAACACTGTCGTTTTTTATCAAATAAAACATAAGGGGTAACACTGTCGTTTTTTATCAAATAAAACATAAGTAGTAACACTGTCATTTTTTATGAAATAAAATATATGGGGTAACACTGTCATCTTTTATCAAATAAAACATAAGGGGTAACACTGCCGTTTTTTATCAAATAAAACATAAGGGGTGACACTGTCGTTTTTTATCAAATAAAACATAAGGGGTAACACTGTCGTATTTTTTATCAATTAAAACAATGTTCAATATTTATCAAATAAAACATAAGGGGTAACACTGTGTTTTTTATCAAATAAAACATTAGGGGTAACACACGAGTCGTTTTTATCGGGATATAAAACATAAAGGGTAACACTGTCGTTTTTTTACTCCAAATCAAAAAAATGTCGATATTTATCAAATAAGAACATAAGGGGTAACACTGTCATTTCTCATCATATGAAGGAAATGGGGTAACATTAGCGATATTTGTGAATAAAAACATAGGCCTAAGGGGTAACACTGTCGTTTTTTATCAACTAAAACATAAGGGGTAACACTCGTATTTTCATCGGTCGTCATTCAAAAAAACAAAAGGGTAACGGCTGTCGTTTTTTATCAAATAAAACCTTAAGGGGTAACACTCGTTTTTTTATCAAATCAAACAATTCGATATTTATCAAAATACAACATTAACATTGTCATTTTTATCAAATAAAACATAAGGGGTAACACTGTCGTTTTTATCAGACAAAACACAAGGGTGAACACTGTCGTTTTTTATCAAATAAAACATAAAGGGTAACACTGTTAATTTTTTATCAAATAAAACATAAGGGGTAACACTGTCATTTTTTATGAAATAAAATATATGGGGTAACACTGTCATTTTTTATCAAATAAAACATAAGGGGTAACACTGTCGTTTTTTATCAAATAAAACATAAGGGGTAACACTGTCGTATTTTTATCAAATCAAACAATCAAATAAAACACAAGGGGTAACACTGTTGTTTTTTATCAAATAAAATATATGGGGTAACACTGTCGTTTTTTATCAGACAAAAACATAAGGGGTAACACTGTCGTTTTATCAAATAAAAACATAAGGGGTAAACACTGTCGTTTTTTATCAGACAAAACACAAGGGGTAACACTCGTTTTTTATCAAATAAAACATAAGGGGTAACACTGTTGTTTTTTATCAAGTAAAAAATAAGGGGTAACACTGTCGTTTTTTATCAAATAAAACAAGAGGTGTAACACTGTCATTTTTATCAAATAAACATATGGGGTAACACTGTCGTTTTTTAATCAAATAAAACATAAGGGGTAACACTGTCGTATTTTTATCAAATCAAACAATGTCGATATTTATCAAATAAAACATAAGGGGTAACACTGTCGTTTTTTATCAAATCAAACATAAGGGGTAACACTGTCATTTCTTATCATACCAAATCAATGTGGTAACACTAGCGATAGGCTATATATGGTCTGCTTAGCTCAGGAGGTAGAGCAGTTGTTTAGTAACCAAAGGGTTGCTAGTTCGTTCCCAGCTCCTCCTAGCTACTGAGTGTTGATGTGTTCATGAGCAAGAGACCAGATTTAGGCCTAACTGCTCTTGATAAGGGGGTAACACTGTCGTTTTTTTATCAAATCAAACGATGTCGATATTTATCAAATACAACATAAGGGGTAACCCCGTTTTTTATCAAATAAAACATAAGGGGTAACACTGTCGTTTTTTATCAGACAAAACAGAAGGGGTAACACTGTCGTTTTTTATCAAATAAAACATAAGGGGTAACACTGTTGTTTTTTTATCAAATAAAACTAAGGGGTAACACTGTTCGTTTTTTATCAATAAAACATAAGGGGTAACACTGTCATTTTTATGAAATAAAATATATGGGGTAACACTGTCATTTTTTATCAAATAAAACATATGGGGTAACACTGTCGTTTTTTATCAAATAAAACATAAGGGGTAACACTGTGTCGTTTTTTATCAGACAAACAATAAGGGTAACACTGTCGTTTTTTATCAGACAAATATAAGGGGTACACACTGTCGTTTTTTATCAAATAAAACATAAGGGGTAACACTGTCGTTTTTTATCAAATAAAACATAAGGGGTAACACTGTCGTTTTTTTATCAAATTAAACAATGTCGATATTTATCAAATACAACATAAGGGGTAACACTTTCGTATTTTTATCGGTTGTCATCAAAAAAAACATAAGGGGTAACACTGTTTGTTGTTTTTATCAATAAAACTTAAGGGGGTAACACTGTCGTTTTTTTTATCAAATCAAACAATGTCGATCTTTATCAAATAAATCATAAGGGGTAACACTGTCGTATTTTTATCGGTCGTCATCAAAAAAAACACAAGGGGTAACACTTGTTTTTTATCAAATAAAACATAAGGGGTAACACTGTCATTTCTTATCATACGAAAGCAATGTGGTAACACTAGCGATATGTATGGTCTGTTTAGCTCAGGAGGTAGAGCAGTTGTTGAGTAACCAAAAGGTTGCGAGTTCGATCCCCAGCTCTTCCTTAGCTGAGTGTTGATGTGTTCTTCAGCAAGAGACAGTTAGCCCTAACTGCTCCTGACGATCTGGCTGTCGCCTTGCATGGTTTGACTTCTGCTGTGTCAATGTGTGTAGTAACTGATGTAAGTCGCTTTTGGATAAAAGCGTCTGCTAAATTGCCCTAAATGTATATATTTATGAATAAAAAACAAACTGTCGTTATTTTTTATCGGTCGTCATCAAAAAAAACAGACAAAAAAACACTGTCGTTTTTTATCAATTAAAAACATAAGGGGTAACACTGTCGTGTTTTTTATCAGACAAAAAACATAAGGGGTTAACACTGTCGTTTTTATCAGACAAAAACATAAGGGGTAACACTGTCGTTTTTTATCAAATAAAACATAAGGGGTAACACTGTCGTTTTTTATCAAATAAAACATAAGGGGTAACACTGTCGTTTTTTATCAAATAAAACATAAGGGGTAACACTGTCGTTTTTTATCAAATAAAACTTAGGGGTAACACTGTCGTTTTTTTATCAGACAAAACATAAGGGGTAACACTGTCGTTTTTTTATCATAAAAAACATAAGGGGTAACACTGTCGTTTTTTTATCAAATAAAACATAAGGGGTAATACTGTCGTTTTTTATCAAATAAACACATAAGGGGTAACACTGTCGTTTTTTTTATCAATATTAAACAATGTCGATATTTTATCAAATAGCCTACAAACATAAGGGGTAACACTTTCGTATTTTTATCGGTTTTGTCATCAAAAAAAAACATAAGGGGTAACACTTTGTTTTTTATCAAAATAAAACTTAAGGGGTAACACTGTCGTTTTTTTAATCAAATCAAACAATGTCGTATTTTATCAAATAAATCATAAGGGGTAACACTGTCGTATTTTTATCGTCGTCATCAAAAAAACACACAAGGGGTAACACTGTCGTTTTTTTATCAAATAAACATAAGGGGTAACACTGTCGTTTTTTATCAGACAAAACATAAGGGGTAACACTGTCGTTTTTTATCAAATAAAACATAAGGGGTAACACTTTCGTATTTTTATCGGTCACTATCAAAAAAACCATAAGGGGTAACACTGTCGTTTTATCAAATCAAACAATGTCGATATTTATCAAATAAAACTTTAGGGGTAACACTGTTGTTTATTATCATATGAAACATTTGGGGGCTGCCAGCGTCGCAGGCAGCCCGTCATTAGGTCGTATAATTATCATACCATCTTACTAAATCAAATCTAAAATGTTTGAAAATGAAAGAGGCCGATTGCGTCAGTGAATTTGACTAAAGGAGCAAATTATTCCCAACCATGGAGAGATTCGACCACCTGGTCACTTGATAACTAACCTACCAGCACTAACGCTTCTACCACTGCAGCATGCAAGGAAATCGTTACACTTATATTTTAACATTATTCTAACAAATAAGTATGAATAAAAACAACTGTCGTATTTTTATCGGTCGTCATCAAAAAAAACACAAAAAAACACTGTCGTTTTTTATCAAATAAAACATAAGGGGTAACACTGTCGTCTTTTTTTATCAGACAAAACATAAGGGGTAACACTGTCGTTTTTTATCAGACAAAACATAAGGGTAACATGTCGTTTTTTATCAAATAAAACAAAGGGTAACACTGTCGGTTTTTTAATCAAATAAACACATAAGGGGTAACACTGTCGTTTTTTTATTCAAATAAAACATAAGGGGTAACACTGTCGGTTTTTATCAATAAAACTTAAGGGTAACACTGTCGTTTTTATTCAGACAAAACATAAGGGGTAACACTGTCATTTTTTTATCAAATAAAACATAAGGGGTAACACTGTCGTTTTTTATCAAATAAAAACATAGGGGTAACACTGTCGTTTTTTATCAAATAAAACATAAGTAGTAACACTGTCATTTTTTATGAAATAAAATATATGGGGTAACACTGTCATCCTTTATCAAATAAAACATAAGGGTAACACTTGCCGTTTTTATTTTATCAAAATAAAACATAGGGGTTGACACCTGTCGTTTTTTATCAAATAAAACATAAGGGGTAACACTGTCGTATTTTTATCAAATTAAACAATGTCAATATTTATCAAATAAAACATAAAGGGGTAACACTGTGTTGTTTTCTTTATCAAATAAAACATAAGGGGTAAACACAGTCGTTTTTTTATCGGATAAAACATAAAGGGTAACACTGTCGTTTTTTTTATCAAATCAAAAAAATGTCGATATTTATCAAATAAAACATAAGGGGTAACACTGTCATTTCTTATCATATGAAAGAAATGGGGTAACATTAGCGATATTTGTGAATAAAAACATAGGCCTAAGGGGTAACACTGTCGTTTTTTATCAACTAAAACATAAGGGGTAACACTCGTATTTTCATCGGTCGTCATCAAAAAAAACAAAAGGGGTAACGCTGTCGTTTTTTATCAAATAAAACTTAAGGGGTAACACTCGTTTTTTTATCAAATCAAACAATGTCGATATTTATCAAATACAACATTAACATTGTCATTTTTTATCAAATAAAACATAAGGGGTAACACTGTCGTTTTTTATCAGACAAAACACAAGGGGTAACACTGTCGTTTTTTATCAAATAAAACATAAGGGGTAACACTATTGTTTTTTATCAAATAAAACATAAGGGGTAACACTGTCATTTTTTATGAAATAAAATATATGGGGTAACACTGTCATTTTTTATCAAATAAAACATAAGGGGTAACACTGTCGTTTTTTATCAAATAAAACATAAGGGGTAACACTGTCGTATTTTTATCAAATCAAACAATCAAATAAAACACAAGGGGTAACACTGTTGTTTTTTATCAAATAAAATATATGGGGTAACACTGTCGTTTTTTATCAGACAAAACATAAGGGGTAACACTGTCGTTTTTTATCAAATAAAACATAAGGGGTAACACTGTCGTTTTTTATCAGACAAAACACAAGGGGTAACACTCGTTTTTTATCAAATAAAACATAAGGGGTAACACTTGTTTTTTATCAAGTAAAACTTAAGGGGTAACACTGTCGTTTTTTTATCAAATCAAACAATGTCGATATTTATCAAATAAATCATAAGGGGTAACACTGTCGTATTTTTATCGGTCGTCATCAAAAAAAACACAAGGGGTAACACTGTCGTTTTTTATCAAATAAAACATAAGGGGTAACACTGTCGTTTTTTATCAGACAAAACATAAGGGGTAACACTGTCGTTTTTTATCAAATAAAACATAAGGGGTAACACTTTCGTATTTTTATCGGTCACTATCAAAAAAACCATAAGGGGTAACACTGTCGTTTTATCAAATCAAACAATGTCGATATTTATCAAATAAAACTTTAGGGGTAACACTGTTGTTTATTATCATATGAAACATTTGGGGGCTGCCAGCGTCGCTAAAGGAGCAAATTATTCCCAACCATGGAGAGATTCGACCACCTGGTCACTTGATAACTAACCTACCAGCACTAACGCTTCTACCACTGCAGCATGCAAGGAAATCGTTACACTTATATTTTAACATTATTCTAACAAATAAGTCTATCGCTCAATAACGAAAAACTTTATAAATAACATACCTTATTAGGCTTAATGACATTTAACAAAACAAATAGGCTATATATATAATATCTAAAATTACATTATTTCAATAAGCCCAAATTACAACTAATATAGCAATCTATAACAAAGTGCTTTGTGCATAATATACCTTATTAGGCTTAATGACATTTAACATAACAAATATATAATATATTTTATATATAAAGATATAAAATACATTATTTGAATACGCCCCAAATTACAAAATAATACATTTTTATTGATATACTGATAGGCCTTGGCCTACTTCAATATAAAAAAAATATTTTGCAATAAAGAGCTGTTAGGAAGCTTTCGCCAGAGAGCATGGCTTTCTGGTAACTTCAACTGTCGCAAAAAAACCCGTTATAACAAATTAACTGATTAAGGACCGCCCATAGACTTTGAGCGACCGAGTCAGCCAGCGACCACAGCGGCTGAAAGCAGCCAGACGAGCGACCAACACAGCGACCGACGCGACCAATGCGACCTACGACCCGACCAATGCGACCTACGACGCGACCAATGCGACCTACGACGCGACCAATGCGACCTACGACGCGACCAATGCGACCTACGACCCGACGCACGTCGTTGGCCACTCAGAGAGCTCGGCCCTACTGCCCATGGAACTGTTCTCGTGTGCTGTTGCTGTGTGCCCTTGTTTATAAGTGCGTTCACCTGCTCTTATAGAAACACTGATTAGTTGACTTCTGCAAGCAGCGCTGAACTATTGTTGTTTTCACCTAGAAACTCCATTCCACTTTTAAAATGTTCGCACTTAGCTTTGAATCGCGCAATGTACCATTAAACATTGTAAAATATTTTGAAAACTTTAAATTTTTTTGCAACTTTTTAAAAATATTTTTACTTTCTGGAGGATGGCAAAGCTGTTCGCCCATTCTCTACCACTTAAAAATACAGTGCTATCCACTGTACTAACTGGGGTTAGTTTAGTTAGGGTTAAAGAGTGTCGAACAGCTGTTAAGGCCCGGTTGCATCACACGTAGCCTACATACACATTATTTTGTTGCTCTAAAAAACTATTTTAAGCCAATCAGATCGCGCTGAAAAATATATCCTTAAAGCTAATCAAATCGCTCGCTACCATTAAACATTGTGAAATATTATGAACTTTGAAAAAGAATGTAAACTTAAAAAGAGAAATCGTATATCCAATAATATATCCATTAAGCCAATTAGATCGCTCCAAAAAAAAAGGTGAATCTGGCCATAGATGAGCCCACCATGGCGTGGTACACACACACTCTTCACTGTGACACTGACCTGATTCAACCATTTCAAACTTTATCAGCTCAGCCCAGCTACTCTACATTTGGTCTAAAATGTTTTCGAACTTTCTTACTTAAGCTATTTGTTTAACTCTTCAACTTATTTGTTTGCAGCCATTAACATTTTTTTTAAATGGTGTGCATGTTTACATTGTTTACTCCATTTCGACTTTTGAACTCTTTGACACTTATTAAAACATTTTCAACCTCACTTTGCATTACAGCACTCGCGCATTTTCTGCAGGAAATGCATTTTGTAGTTGCCTATTGATGTTCAAGTGTCAGTTCTCATTGACAGCAAAAAAGTAACGATTGTGTGTGTGTGTGTGTGTGTGTGTGTGTGTGTGTGTGTGTGTGTGTGTGTGTGTGTGTGTGTGTGTGTGTGTGTGTGTGTGTGTGTGTGTGTGTGTGTGTGTGTGTGTGTGTGTGTTTGTGTGTGACAACTTGCCTCGCAAAAGCCTATGACGTTTTGATTACTTTTGACCTTTGGATCTGAGTGGGTGGGCGGCAGTGGGGTCTACCTTCTTTTGCACAGAACGCATGGCAGAGGAGAATGTGGTCTCGGTGGGTTTAGAGAGCGGGCAAACAAAAAATGGAATGATCTGTTTGAGTGAGACAGATATCCCTGGGCCTGCGTGTAGTGCAAACAGAGGCTGCTGGTGTTATAATGATCCCCTTCGAATGTGTACAGGGGAACAGTGGTTTTACGTGTGGGCCCACGTATGTGCACCCATAGGAATACATTTCATATTGAGCGTTGGATTTGGAGGTACTTAGCCCTACAGTAGGCCTACATATCTACCTGCTGCGTGTGTAGTCTGTAATGAATCCGCGTTCTAACCAGAACAACATCGGATTTCCCATAGGACCTCTCCTATCGACACGCACGGAAGGTTCATCACAATGTGTGATGGAAACACGTGTTTTGTTAACATGTTTGATTGTAATTCTTTATAGCAGATGAAATGTGTGGCTGATGGACCCGCTTTACCTGCATAACACACCATCGTGACTCCATCAATATGTGATAATAACATTCTCTCTATGCCTGCCCTCAAAGTGCTGACCAAAATGTGGTCTACAGATTTAGTCATGCAAAGACCCCATGTTCAATTAAGACATGTATGTACGTCTCTTCCTAGCCCTAGATTGCGTAACTCTTTGATATTTTAATAAATCAGCTTGAATTATGTAACTCTGTGTGGACTAATCGGCAGGCTGGATACTCCATCATGTGACGTGGCAAAAGGCTGGAATCTGACATGCGTTGTGCAATGGCTTGTAGACCTTGCATTGGGTGGTAAAACAGGAGACCTTTGTGCAAAGTACTGTTTTTTTTTAGTAGCAAAGCAGTTTCTCCACTGCCTATATGTTGGAGGTGGTTCCTCCATGGTTTATGCCAACTCAGCTGCACAGTTACCTCAACCCACCTTTACCAATACATAGAAGATCCTGAGGTCAACATGCTATGTTAGAAACCCACTACCTCCTCCTGCCAACCTCTTCTAATGCATTATACATCCCCAGGCTAGGGGATGGCACTGTCCCTCCTAGCCAGGCGTGTGTGGGTGGCCGAGCCAGAGAGAAAGGGAGACAATGGATGGAAAGAATGCAATGAGAAGAAGCACCACACTGACTCTATGGAGGAATAGTGAAAAGAAAGGAGAAAGCCTGGCACTGTAACAAGGGACTGTAAACGAGGCTTTAACTTCTTTTAAGGAAGTAAAGTCACTTCCCTTTTTAATTCATCTTGGTTTTTAGTTGGTTTTTTTTCAAGCTCAACGAGCGTACCGTAGATAACTAATAAAAGTAATGTAATGTACATCATGGGCTCTGCGGTCAGGGATAAGCGGGTGATTCAGTATGTTTATTGTGTGTGTGTGTGTGTGTGTGTGTGTGTGTGTGTGTGTGTGTGTGTGTGTGTGTGTGTGTGTGTGTGTGTGTGTGTGTGTGTGTGTGTGTGTGTGTGTGTGTTGTGTGTGTGTGTGGTGTGTCCAGGTTGAGCCTGGCTGGTAAATGACTGTGGGCCATCAGCGGCTCAGGTGCTCCCACAGGTGTGGAGGGAAAGTGTTTTTCCTTCTTCCTCTCTCCATGTTTGTCTGCTCCTCCCTCCGTGGAAACAACAAGAGAGAACGGGACGCGGGGTCGCAGCCCGGCCCCCAGGCCACCGCTCTCCTTCTGTGACCCTGTTCTCTCTTCCTCTCCCTTCAGTTCTTCCTCCCGCTATGCGTCCTTTGACCTCCCCCTCTCCTCTGTTTACGGCAGCGGATTTCTGCACCTCTGCCCCATCTCGGTTCATCTGTCCTAGCTGCCCTCTTTACGTACACTAGTGAACCCTCTGTCCTCTGTCCCTCTGGCTCTGTATACGTCCCTCTGTCCTTCTCTATGTTAATAGAGTGTCTCTCTCTCTGTCCCTCTGGCTCTGAATACATCCCTCTGTCCTTCTCTATGTTAATATAGTGTCTCTCTCTCTCCGTCTCTCTCTCTTTGAGTCCACTGGAGGTGTCCCTTCCTTTGTCCTCCGTCTTCCAGCCAGAGCGCTTTGCAGAACCACAGTTCAAAACCCGCCTGCCTCCCGGTGCCGGCTGCTTCTGAAACGCTGTGCTGCTTTGAATCTCCACCGTTTGAGCAAAAGCACCCCCTGCATCTCTTTTGCACGCACGCACGCACGCACGCACGCACGCACGCACGCACGCACGCACGCACGCACGCACGCACGCACGCACGCACGCACGCACACACACACACACACACACACACACACACACACACACACACACACACACACACACACACACACACACACACACACACACCTAGTCACTGTCATTTGTAAAAACCGAGACAACATCTCTGCTACTTTTCTCCTCCGCTATTTTTTATTCCATTCACTTATCGACGACCTCTCTCTATTTGTCGATCAACCATTTCAGTTCGCACGCTCGGATCCTCAAACTCAAACATTTTGCGTTGAAACAAGAGGAAATACAAACCTGGTGTGTCTCTGTGGTCTTGTTCCCCCTGCCAGGCAGGATGCCTTCTACCACACTAAGTGCTGCATGTGATTAAGGCTTTGTCAACAGATGTGGAGCTGGTTGCTGGGGTGTGTGGACTTTGCCAGCCAGGTGCCCCCATGCCCGGGTTTAATGGGCAGCATATGGAGGCACTGACTGATGGGTCGGACGGAGGTGCTGACTGGTGGTGGAGTGGTCTGAAACCGCACACGCATGCACGCATGCACGCATGCACGCATGCACGCATGCACGCATGCACGCATGCACGCACGCACGCACGCACGCACACACACACACACACACACACACACACACACACACACACACACACACACACACACACACACACACACACATTCAACTCACATGTATAGAATGATAGAAGTGTATGAAGCCCACTCACAAACTTAGTTTGTGGAATAAGCCTGCTAAACATAACAGTAACGTAATCATATGGCTGCATTAGCAAAGTTAACCCTATCTGACTCATCAGTTAGGTTATTTGTGACGGTTTGGACCGACTGAGAGGAAGGAAGTGGTTTGGTTAGGTTCTTGCACTTTGCATATACACTAAATATCTGGATGGTCTGTCTCTGATGAGTAACTTTAAATAAAACTAAATAAAACCCAAATATCTAAATAGAACATTTACCATTTTGCATTGCAAAGAAATCTCAGATTAGATGACATCTCATGACATGAACAATCTGCAACCTCTTCCATTTGGCAATATTGTGAAGAACAGACGTATGCTGCAGTGCCTTTGCTTGAGATTGTTAACCTGAGATTATATTAGTAAAGTTGGAAATTGAAAGGCTATTATAGTAAAATAAACTGTTGTCTTTCTTTTTCTTGACACAAATAATAGGACAACCATCACCTGGAGGGGCTCACAATTAAATCCCCCTGTTTAATTTGACTGAAATCAGGCAAATGGACGATGTCCTTTCTCTGGCTGTGTGTGTGGTATAGTGGCCAAAATAGTTTGCATCCAAAGATTTCTTTAACGAGAAGACTATTAGTTCAGCATAGTGGAAATTAAAAACTGAAGCCTCTCAGTCCTGCGGGTCAAATTTGCCCTTCCTTTGAGTGGAAACGGCTTTCTGTGTAATTGGCCAAGCTATACACCCCCCTCTGCTATGAACAAATTGGTGGAAGGAAAGATGGTGTGGTTTATGTGGCGTTTGGATTGTATTGCAACAGGCATCAGCCATGTTGGACGGGTGGTGTTTAATTAGAGGTCGACACCCACCCCAGACGAAACGCTTTTCTATTACCTTAATATGTCATACAACACCTCGGCCACAACCAAACGCACCCCGGCACCACCGCAAGCACGGCAGCACACGTGTTCACATGCATGCTGCACACATGCTCACGTCCGCACGCACGCACGCACGCACGCGCACACGCACGCACGCATCCACCCACCCGCACGCACGCCCGCACGCACGCACATACACAAACACACTCCACTCAGGCATATATATAGAGAGAGAGGAAGTGTTTCTTGTTTTGAACTGAGATGGAAATAGAGTCGCGTTGAATAGGTCAGAGCTGAAGGGAAACATAGCAGAGCAGGAGAGTGACCAGGATCAGCAGAACAGTAGCAGGGGAAGGCAAGGTGGTCCAGGCTGAAAGAGGACAAATGAGAGTGAAGGGGACACACACCCTTTGGGATGCAGCTCTCTGTGATTTTAGGCAGTAGGTTCATTTATTCAGTTTGTTACTACAGCGTGCATCTCAGATTGGAGGGAGATTTCGGCAGGGCCAAATCAGCGTCTGTTTGATCTTGATTCTGCACTCATGACGAGCAAATTGTGGCACAGGCTGCTTGGACCATTAAAAACACCCCACAACCCAGACAACTACTGTGTGTGTGTGTGTGTGTGTGTGTGTGTGTGTGTGTGTGTGTGTGTGTGTGTGTGTGTGTGTGTGTGTGTGTGTGTGTGTGTGTGTGTGTGTGTGTGTGTGTGTGTGTGTGTGTGTGTGTGTGTGTGTGTGTGTGTGTGTGTGTGTGTGTGTCAATCAAGCCAACCTTTTCAATGTCGAGGAGAGCTCTGTGTATAAGAGGAAGAAAGTAGATTGAATTATTTTGAGGTTCTAATTTTAAAGCAATCTTCTTTGATGTTTTCTTCAAAGTATAAATGGAACAAAGGTCCATTACATGCACAGACACAGATGCCAAGGGTGATTTTGTAAGTGAGTCACACTGTCACATTTATAACATTTCAGCCTATTCATGCACGAAGAAATACTATACTCTGCATTTTTTTTTATATTAAATGGACTTTACTTAAAGACCTGTATGCATGGCATTCAAAATTCAAAGTCTGCTTATTAGACCCTAAGCTATACAAACTAAAATGTTAAATAGAATTAAATGTTATATATGCAGTGACATAGATGATGCACAACATAGTGTGAGCCTTGGGTCCTATAAAATGTAGTGGTACTTAGCTGTGTGCTTGGTGCATGTGCGTTTAGCAGTCCGTCTCCAGAGTGGGGGTTTGCGAGGACCCCTGGGGCCTCCATCTAAGGAAGATTGGAGTCTTGTCAGGGGTCCAGGATTGGGGATATGCTAAATCCTGGCTAACATTGAGTGCGTTTGCATATCTCTCTTCTCCCAGTCAGTAAAGTGTGTGGATTGAAGGCAGGTTATTAGCAGGAGTTCACTGCTTGTCCTCACCGCTCCTTTGAACTGGTCCTGGTGGTGGTGGTGCCGGTAGTGGTGGACGAGGTGGGGTGTGACTCGCCATGCTTGGTGGGGGAATAATTTCACCGCGTTGCCTCACGTTGAAATAGCCCCAACACATTTGGTGAGGAAGGAAGGGAGAGTGAGAGGCGCATTAAGACCTGCGATGTGGTCCATGGGTTGTCCTTTTCTGCCGCTAGAGGTCAGTCTTACTCCATTTATGAAATAAGCAAGATTGATCGGGTTTAACTATTCCTCTCGGAGTCCCTGTCCGTCTGTCAATCATTTTCCTGTCGGTTTGAATCGTCCCCCTGCTTGGTCTTCTACTGCCGGAGGCTTTGGAAGAAGGCCTATCTCCTTTGTCTGAGGGTGCAAGTTTGCAAGTTTATATGTAAAAAAACATTTAAAATCCTACTTCTATTCTCGGGAAATGAAGCAAAAACACATGGTACTGAGACACATCGTTTATACTCATAATCCGCCGAAATCGGCATGCAATATCCATAATTAACACATAAACACACAGGCATTTTTTTGTTGTATTTTTTTTTGTTTGACATATCATCATGTATTTAAGCGTGGCAAACATGATACAAAAACAAGAATGTAAGCAAAGATTTGGCAAGGAGACTTGGCTGAGTACTGATATTTTATTTAAGATAACTATTTAGAGGAGGCCCAGAGATTGATGGGCTGAGCAAGTTATGGTTAGAATCTGGTCCAAACCTGCCTAGATGGGAGCCGCAAGACTAACAGAGGAAACAAGCCCATTCCAACTCCCTATCATCTTGTCTTTAAGTGGCTTCACAAACAATTAACATAACGCAAGCCAGATTTAAATGAGACAATCTACCGGACATATTGGGACGGTATATAATCTGGGAGACATGCTAACAGGATCTTGACACACGTTTGCAGTCACATATGAGAGAGCAGACATCACAATTTCCTCATCAAAGGATCCCTCCCATCCTATATTGATTATCCATGTGTTGTTGTCAACGTTTAGGTTTCATTACTGCTGACGCACACACACACACAAACACACACAAACACACACACACACACACACACACACACACACACACACACACACACACACACACACACACACACACACACACACACACACACACACACACACACACACACACACACATGGGCCAAGATGGATACACAAAGCTGCTAATGGCTGTGATGTGATGTGCATATCACATTAAGCAGCAATCTCTGAGTAATTAATATTGCACTATGGTTATGTTTCCTGGCGTAAAAAACGCCCAATCAGATTTGCATGGCTAGCATTGCGGTAATTAAGACAAACCATCAGGGAGATCGCTCCTTGTTTCAACTTACGTTACTCTTTTTCTCTCTATCCCCCCCCCCTCTCTCCCTCTCGCACTTCTCTCTCTCCCTACCCCCCCCCCCCCCCCCCCCCTGACATTTTCCTTTTTTCGGTCACGGCCTGAAGAGAAATTACAGAGTAGCTTCTCACACAGGGGCCAGTTATTACATCCTTACCTCCAGAAGTCCGGTCTATTACTTCCCTCACCGGTGGTTAGAAATGCATTATGGCACATACAATTCGCCATACTTCTGAAGTAGCTTCTTCTAGAGTGCTTTGAAGAGGTGTGGAATCAGGTGTTTTTTGGAGCTACTCTAACCTTTCTGACACTGAATTGTAATTCTACCACTATAAGCGCAGAAGGGTTTGATCATGATCTCAATCACAATCTGCCAGTCTTGATCTGTCTGCTGTCAGGGTGGTGGGGCAGATATTGACCTTGCGGTCAGGTAACCTATCCAGCACTTACTGCTCTCATTTCCACCTCCACTTCATCCTCCTCCTCCTCCTCCTCCTCCTCCTCCTCCTCCTCCTCCTCCTCCTCCCTCCTCCTCTCCTCCTCTTCCTCCTCTTCCTCCTCCTCCTCCTCCTCCTCCTCCTCCTCCTTCCTCCTCCTCTCCTCCTCCTCCTCTCTCCTCCTCCCTCCTCTTCTCTCCTCCCCTCCTCTTCCTCTTCTCCTCCTTACTCTCCTCTCCTCCTCCTCTTCTTCTTTCTTCTCCTCCCTCTCCTCCTCCTTACTCTCCTCCTCTTCCTCCTCTTCCTCCTCTTCCTCCTCCTCTCCCACCTCCTGCCTCTCAAAGCCTCATGTCAGCGAGTGATCCTCGTTTTACAATTTATGTCCGACGTTTCCGCAGTGACTGTGACTTAATGACGTGGTTATTACGACCTGGCTGCGCTGAACCTGTTATTGCTGCTCACCCCCCCGTACAAAAGACTGGCCGGGAAAAAAAGAAGGTGAATGTCACACATTTGAATAATGTGTGTGTGGTGAAGAGGAATATACAACTCAGCTGGGAACTTTGGAAGAGATGAGCTGCCCTTGGTCTCCTGGAACCATAACCCGGCCTAATGGCGGCCTGCATAATCCCTCTTGCAAGCCATATTTAAACATCTCATTTGAAATATTCACTTGTTCCGTGTGTGTGTGTGTGTGTGTGTGTGTGTGTGTGTGTGTGTGTGTGTGTGTGTGTGTGTGTGTGTGTGTGTGTGTGTGTGTGTGTGTGTGTGTGTGTGTCTATGTGTATGAATAAGCACATAAGCGAGTGTGTATTTTGCATGTATGTTTGTGTGCACAGATGCACCACAATGAGTCATTTGCATGTGTGTGTGTGAGTGTGTGTGTGTGTGTGTGTGTGTGTGTGTGTGTGTGTGTGTGTGTGTGTGTGTGTGTGTGTGTGTGTGTGTGTGTGTGTGTGTGTGTGTGTGTGTGTGTGCGTGCTTGCGTGCGTGCGTGTGTGTGTGTGTGTGTTGCCCGGCGGTTCAGCGATGCGTCTTTGTCCCCCTGCAGATGAGATGAGTGATTCTGCAGTATAGGGGCTCTTCCCTCACTCTGTGTCATTTCCAGGCCAGCGGGGCCCTTTGGGACACACAGCCCTGCACGCACGCACACACACACACACACACACACACACACACACACACACACACACACACACACACACACACACACACACACACACACACACACACACACACACACACACACACACACACACACACATTCACACATATACATACACACTCCACAGCAGCCCTACGGAGCAGTGGCACACATAACACACTGGCTGTGTCAAAGCCACAGCTTATTTTAGTCGCAGTATCCTTGGCTGGTCGCTGGTGGACTCCACTTTATGTAAATGATACCAATACATTTGCAAGCGCTTGCCGTTGGGTGCTGTGGCGCTGCTGGTGGTGGCGTGTGTGTGTATGTGAGTGCGTTTGTGTGTGTATGTGTGTATGCTTGTGTGTGTGTGTGTGTGTGTGTGTGTGTGTGTGTGTGTGTGTGTGTGTGTGTGTGTGTGTGTGTGTGTGTGTGTGTGTGTGTGTGTGTGTGTGTGTGTGTGTGTGTGTGTGTGTGTGTGTGTGTGTGTGTGTAGTCACCACATGCATGACAGGGCCAGAGGGTCGGGTCTCGAGGAAACAGGAGTGTGTGGGAGGAGGTTTGTTGTTGATGGAGAAATTATTGCAAAGCTTTGCTTGGATTCCAATGTTTTCACACCTGTTTGCAATGATTACCCATTCACACTTCTGCAATGCATTGGTTGGGTGTGCTCGGATCTGTGTGTGTGCTCGTGAGGGCATTGAACTTTCGCTTTAAACGTGAATTGTTGATCGGGAAGTAGTAGGGTAGCTTTTCCTGTAAATACAAAGCTTGGATTACTGTTAGTGACTCTGGTTAGTCTATTAATGCACATGGTCACCACAGATAAATAGATAAAATAAAGATTATTAGAGCCTCTGCCTTCCCTTTCAACCAACATGTTTTCATCGGTCGCCTATGCGTTCGTCTGTAAGCATTTCAAATCAGTTTCGTGTTCCCACCCTGATAGCATTACGCCAAGCTGACCGCAGGAAGGCAAAGCACTGATTCCATTTGTCCAGCTGAGCTCTCGTTGTTGTCTTCTAATGGGCCTCTGTTCTCCTCTGAGCTCATCTCCGCTGCTCTGCCCAACACCTGGGGCCCACACCCGCAGAGACGGCGTTCCTATCGCTGTGGGAAATACTCTAATGTTTTTTTCCTTTTTCTGTTACGTATTCCTTACCATACAAATTCTAACCAATTAATCTCAAGGTGGAGATTGTTGTTGTTAAAGCAAATTAGTGCGGTAATGTTTTAAATTCGAAAAGCCGTTGAATTTTGTATTTTGAAACGTAATCACCGAATTCATAACATTTATTTTTTATTTAGTCTAAAATCCAGATCATCTGAATCAAACCGTATTGAATTCCCTTCTTTAAAAATCAAAATAGGCACTCCAGGTTACCATTTCAACAACACGATTTCAAATTTAATTTATTCAATGTTTGCTAATTCAGATACAAAAATGCAAGCTGCAGATATTCAAAACACGATTCATAATTCATCTTCAAGTGGTCAAAATGCTAACTAAAAATTCAAGCAATAAAAATTCAAGTGTTGGAACATAAATCTCAAATTCATGCAGATGTAAAAAAATAAAACACATGCACACACAATTAACTAGATGCAGCCTTCAGAGCTCTGATTGGCTAAGGAGGCACCAAGCAACCAGTAAACACTCTGTCAGTGGACTTACGCGTGGCTAACTACTGTATTAGTCCCTGGCTTATTCACCACGAAAAAACACACACAACCACGCTCACACATATTGACTAACAAACAAGACGTTTACACGCCGGCTTGCCCGAACGCACACACACACAAACACACACATACCCGCTTGTGTAAGCAAAAATGCATTCGACTCCTGGCAGTGTATAGGGTAGCACTAGCAGGCCATGTGCTGATTACAAGGCCCAGCAAACATACATATGTTCTCTGTCTCTCAAACTCAACAAGCTGCGGGCAGACTACAAGCTCTCCTAATCACTCCCAACAGCGAGCCCCACTCTCCTGGGAGCACAGCCAAGCTATGTATTCTTTCCCTCTCTCTCTCTCTCTCTCTCTCTCTCTCTCTCTCTCTCTCTCTCTCTCTCTCTCTCTCTCTCTCTCTCTCTCTCTCTCTCTCTCTCTCTCTCTCTCTCTCTCTCTCTCTCTCTCTCTCTCTGTCTCTGTCTCGTCCCTCTCGCCCTTCTCTCCCTCTCTCTCCCCCTATCTCTCGCTTCCTCTCTTGGCTTGGTAGTGAGATCAGCTCAGCCTGCACTTGGAGATTATTTCGCAGCACAAGCCCTGATCGCACTGATGGCTGATGCATGTCTGTTTTTCCTGGACCAGTGTGGCACTAAGTCCTCTGAGAATCTTTTAAAAGAATGCGACATGATACT
Source organism: Melanogrammus aeglefinus (assembly GCA_900291075.1). Lineage (NCBI taxonomy): Eukaryota > Metazoa > Chordata > Actinopteri > Gadiformes > Gadidae > Melanogrammus > Melanogrammus aeglefinus. The sequence continues at coordinate 135,944 of OLKM01001229.1, read as the reverse complement.
CTACTTTGTTGCTTTACGCTCTCACACATCACTGGCTGATGTCTATGCCCCAGCTCAGTAACAAGAACAACAGTGGAGTGAATGGATAAAAACACAGACTGAAGTCTAGATCAGTTCAAGAAGCGGAACATGCTATAAACAGAGCGCACTATGGAGAGAAAACAACACAGCACCCGAGGAAAACCAAGCTGTGTCATAGTCAGCCAGACAGCCCCTAGTCTTCATAGGATTTAAGGGAGACCTAATTAGGATTAACTGAACCAATCTTTAGTCTTATCTTTAGTTGACTCCTCAAGCAGGATGTGGAACGTCTGAATCCATTTAGATTTTTTAATTCTGTTACCATCGATTTATGTTATTATTATCCCCAAAAGGAAGTGTTTTTTTTTGCTCTTTGCTATACTTTGTTGTGCTGTTAAACTATCCCAAATTTGTCATAAAGCAACCATTCATTTCACAATGTTGAGTAGCAATATAAACATCCATGTATACAGTAGCTACTTGTACTACGTGTACTAAAACATCATTGCAGACATTACTGCTACCATAACGGGAAGGCACACAGCATGGAATAATGGATATAAAAGACCATTGCTATTCATACTTCAATGCAGAGAACCTCGGAGCCACGTGGACCAGTACAAACCAGTTCCCTGCGAGCACTCGTTAATTTTGGAACAATATCAGTTCAACGAAAAACTGAAAGGGTCCGTAATGAGTCTCTGGACTGTGGCGCTCCTGCTAACCCCCCTGGGTCCCTGTGGCATCATACTGCCGGGGCAGAGCACTCCATCATCTTCATTCTGTCTGTACCAAGACAAAGAGCTGCCTCCGAGCGAGCCCAGCAGGTCATAGGTGGGTCTCTCTCTCACGCTCTCTCTCTTGGCACACACACACACACGCATGCACGCACACACATATGTAGGCAGGCTCGCATATACGTACGCAATCACACACACACACACACACACACACACACACACACACACACACACACACACACACACACACACACACACACACACACACACACACACACACACACAAACACACCCACTCACGCACAGCCTCTTGGGACCATACTGCTGGAGCCAGTGGCTGAAGTGCCCTTGGCCTGATCTTCAGGCTTGGTCTCTCTTACTGGACACACTGGCTACCCGATGAGAGAGAGCGAGTGAAAGAGAGAGTGACAGAGAGAGAGAGAGAGCAATAAAGAGAGAGAGCATGATATATATATATATATATATATATATATATATATATATATATATATATATATATATATATATATATATAGATAGATATATATATATATATGATAGATATATATATATATATATATAGATATAGAGACGAGAGATAGAGAGAGAGAGAGAGAGAGAGAGAGAGTGAGAGGGAGAGAGAGGGAGAGAGAGAGAGAGAGAGAGAGAGAGAGAGAGAGAGAGAGAGAGAGAGAGGAGAGAGAGAGAGAGAGAGAGAGAGAGAGAGAGAGAGAGAGAGAGAGAGAGAGAGAGAGAGAGAGAGAGAGAGAGAGAGAGAGAGAGAGAGAGAGAGAGAGAGAGAGAGAGAGAGAGAGAGAGAGAGAGAGAGAGAGAGAGAGCGATGTAGAGCAACACTAGTTGGAGAGTGGGCACACACAGTCACCTAAGAAGCTCATCTCTTATCCCACTCGTCCCTCGCTGTCTCCTCCACTCTCCCTCTCCTCGGCGACGCATCACACCCGCCATGCCTCCGGAGGATTCCTCCTCTCCCCCTCTCCCCCTCTCCCGCTCCACCTGTGGGTCTCTCCCCCGTCCTCCTGCATGAAGGGAGACACCTGCCGCTGGTGGCCGGCTATGGTCATGTAACGGTCCATCGTACGCCGGTGAGGGAGCATGTTGTGTGAGAGGACACAGGCCGGGGTCACACTCCCCCATGTCTCTGTCTCTCTCCCTCTCTTCCTCTCTCTCTCACTCTCTCCAAGGCATTCGGTCCGAGTGTGGTGATGTACACTGGGGAATGCATGTGCTTGTGTTATTCAGCCGTTCATCTCGTAATCGCGTCGATTTTCCTTTTGTGGATGGGGAAATCCTGACTCAATTCTGGCCGCGTAGCCTCATCTAGACATTCGGCCCAACATTACACCCCCAGCTCATGTCCGGTGTGGGACTGAACAAACACCCACACGTAGGAGGACAGAGTGTACCGTCTGCACTTGTTGCTCTCTGCATCCCCTTACCTCACCAGCCCTCTAGATCCTGGCTGAAAAGAGGAGCCCCACCGGAGCCCTGGGACGTGGCCCCTGTGCCCTCCTCCTGTTTCCGCTTTGATTTCCAATATGTCCGCCCCATCAGCACAGATGGCGGCAGAGGAAACATTTCCTGGGCCGGCCGGTGAGTGCGAGTGGGCCCCCCCGGGTACCTGACACAGATCGAGGGGCAGAAATTGGAGAATAATGTAATGGAATATTTGATTGGGCTCTGATGGGCGGGAGACTGGGAAGGCTGCCCATAGTAATGTGTCTGGGGCGGTGGGCCGGGCCTGCACACCTCACCTCCACCCCCACCTCCACCTCCAACATCCTCCCCCCCCCCAGTCTCATCTTTGTGTCTCGCTGAAGGTTGGGATTTAATAATGTTTTCCGCTGCGCCCCACCAGCCCAGGGGTCCGGGCCAGGTCCAGGAAACAGGAGCCCGGCCACTTCCTTTGGAGCTGTCACAAAGACGCTTACATTGTGATGAATCTTCAGCCAGGGCGCCGGAGCATCTGTGCGAGGGAATAGATGGAGGTGTCTGTCGAGCAATGGATGACGTCTCCTGAGCGGGTGAGACCGTTTGGATGAGAGCTGTGAGGGAGAGAGCGTTAATGTATACACCCGTGCATCACAATCACGCACAGGCGACCCATATAAGATGACCCTGGAAGGTATGCAGATATTTAACATATGCACTCGGACATTGTTCCTGCTGGCAGAGCAGCCGTTACCCCATATTTTAAATGGATTGCGTGGTTCTAGACGGTATCCTTCCTTGTAAAACACATCATGCACAACTCTCTCCTTCATTTTCTCTCTCCACAGACGGCGAGGGTGATGCAAAAGTATAGGGACATTGTGTTAAAAGTTTCCAATTAAAAATGTGTGTCTGTGCAGCGATTTTTCGGTGCTCGCGGTACACTCTCATCGTTCAGAGAGAGGAGGCTACAGTGAGCCGGCCAATCAATTACAAACTGACAAAGCAAAGCCATTGAACAGCAGACGGAAAAAAAAAAAAAAACTGGGAAAACGGAGACAGCATTGAATCCAAAACAATATCCATTATGTGCCGCCCCGCTATCACCGGCCCACTCCCCCATCTGCTCCCCTCCCTGCCGTGGACAGGTGTCCAAGAAGCTATCCATCAGCAGGGACAGTGTGAGCCAATCACGCCTCTTCAAATCAGCCAGACGTTTACCCACACGCTCCGC